>VACF01002105.1:0-117036 GCA_006891605.1 Pleurozium schreberi | reverse complement strand
ATCCATTCCTAGTGCAATCACTGCTAATTGAATGAATTGAAAACTAAATGTTTCTTAACAAATACTACCTCCATTTAGAAATAGTGTATCCATTCGAAGTGCAATCACCGCTGAGAATGGATACACTATTTCCAAACAGAGGTAGTTAGAAGAATTGACACCATCTGAAGTGGAAATAGAGGACTTTGGGTTAATAGTGAAGAGAGCATCAATGATTTTGACAAGTGGATCACTTATATGTAAACCACAATATATACGGTAGTTTCACTAAACAACACTTCTTTAATGAGTGACGTCGTCTATGGAAGTTTTACACTCTCACATTTTAGGTGTTAGTATTTAGATAGGGTTGGCAATGTGTTCTCATTTCTTAATATTAGACAATCTTATACAAGAAATTGCCACCAATTGCTTAAAAATTGTGATGTCAATATTGCTATGAAATTTGACTAAACCTAACAAGCTACAAGCGTCAAATATGCTTTATGCCAACAAAGACTTGTTATTTTGATTGTAGTTCTTGTAATGCAAACTATTTGCATTTTTATTTATGTTGCAAACAAAGATTGCTTTAGTTAAAGGTTGTTTTTTAAGGGAGATATTGCATAGTATTTGGCSATGTGGATAATTTATAACCTAGATGCTTTGACTTTTTCTCTATTGATGCAAATTTCAGAATTGTTGAGGACCTTGTATTTAATAGCTTATTTGTGTTTTGTCCCAACTGCTTAGGTCTTTTTAAGGATAAACCTTGTTACCTCAATCCCAAATAAAAAGTTAAATCATAGTTTGAGTATGTGACAAGTGTGCAATGTATTTCCAAATGTTGTCTTCAGAAAGGTCATATTAGAAAGGATATGCATACAGCATCTTATAAGTGCGCTAGAAATGTTATATTTAGTAAGAGGGAGTTCAATAGTTGCAATAAATAGGTTGACTGACATAATCCAATGGTCTGAATGATAATTACCACTTGAATCCTCCTCCACCCCATCCATCAGTCTAGTTGGGTTCCATATTTCCACTAAGCTAATTGCACCTCATTGCAATCTATTTTGAAAACTACATTTTCTTGCCTACAAAATTACAAATTCTCTCCATGTTTAGTGTAAGGTTCACTTGATATTGAGTACACGTATGTTCAACACTTTGAAAATTCATATTTCATTCATACAATGTCTAAAAACACACATGGTAAGAGCATATGAAATCCTCCTTTGGTTCCCAGCAAGACGCCATCAAAAACTTGCATAGTTTTAATAACAGGAACCATGATTATTCAGAAGCATTTCATGTTGTTACCTTTACATGAAAGTGGCTCCTAACAAGTGACTTGTTGAAAACAGGTACACCAGGATCGGCAAGAAGCAACCGAGAGATTCAGGAAACTCATCTCAATAAGCAACGAATTCGACCCTTCGATATTCGAAGGAGAGCTCGTGGACGACGTCGGAGATCCCACTGCTGATGACGACGACAACACTCACAGGGGCCGCAAGTTGCTGCAAGCGGCCAACCCCGTGGACCAGAATGCGCTCTTGATTTTCAAGCAAGGAATCACGATGGACCCAAACAGGACTCTCCGCACTTGGAACACCAGCGCCAACGTCAACCACTGTGCTTGGTATGGCGTCACTTGCAGCAACATCACGGGCCGAGTAGTCGGACTGAATCTTACAGGTACTAAAACAATCTCTGTTAAGTTCAGGCTCTCGGCTATCTGCGCATGGTTTGTCAGAAAACCCTGTTGTTGTAAAAAAAATGAAAGCGCACGTAGAATGTTAGTCCCTGTTTGTTGTGAATTTTGGAGGGTGACGTTTCCACTTGTGCACGTTCTACGTGTGCTTGTGCAACGGCAGTAGGAGGGATCTAGAAACTAGTTTGACATTGTGAAGCCTGTGCACCGACATGAAGGATTCGTGCACTGMGAGTAGGGGTTTAYAAAACCACAGAAAACKKGTAGTTYATATACTGTGAAGMCTATGCAKGAGWAGGAAGTAGAGATGTAGAAATGTACGAATTTTAGGTTACTAAAGTTTGAAGTTTGAAGTCTCTTGTAAACCACCTGTTACCCAACGAATTGGGTATGAGGAGAATAAGGTCATTTTTTTGAGAGAAGTTCAATGGTCTCAAAAGGAATAATGAATGATAGTATTTGCATCCGACTTTAAGCATTTTAAGTTGAGTAGAAGAGTGATTTTGGGGATCTCTCTCTATAGAGCTGCGAAGTGATCATTTTGGATTTAAGAGCAAATCTGTTGAAATCACATTTTTATCATTATGTAAGAATTCTTATGGGATTTCATAGATGTAGATCGCTATAAATGACAGTGGACAACATCATTGCCACTCAAAGATTAGTGGCCCCACAGGTATTCGCCAAGTCATGTTTACACCACTCACGAACAAGGCCAACGAAGTGCATGAATAAACTTAGATGAGGGTAATAACAAGGGTCAGTACAGGAAACTAACGGTTTTAGTATCCTCTACCTAGATGCTAATCGAAGTCTGTGGCAGGCGTACCTGGTACTCACTTTGAAAATGATTTAGCACAATCTTGATATTGATCTATGTTTTATTAGATAAACATTAAATACCATTCAAACCTCTGTGAATCTAATACAAGATTATTCAGGTGCTCACCTACACAAAGCCTCGACTGATTGCTCCTTCACTCGGATGTCTGTTGTATARCACATGTCACGTGTCGTCACATTTTAGCCACAAATATAGACCACAATGTCCATAGTTGAAGTCTACACTGAAGACGGCACTCAACAATGGAAGACACAATAAAGCAATTAACAGGATTGCGTGTGACACAATAAAAAAGACACAGCATTGACTACCTTGCAAGACCCTAAACTCGTTATAAGCGAGTATGAAATTCTGGCTAAGTGTTCACAAACTGATTTCGATGGCCAAAGTGAACCCTAAATGACTAACTCTACAGCTCGAAGTCCAAGACGGTGACATACCTAAGAGACATAACGTGTGCAAACCAATTTTCCGGTTGGCTTTAATTTTATCGTAAAAGCTATCCGGTCGCCATGTATCTGTGAAGAACGGAATAGAAATTGCCTCTCCAAATCGGTACAGCTGTAAACCGCAAGCTCCAACTGCGTTCATAATTGATGCATTATGCACTACCTCAACTTCAATGCCCAAGGTCTTGGCTCTGACAAGAAGATCCGAATGTGTTGTAGCCCTGATGCAAAAAGACTTTGAAATGGTAAGTTCAGTGCAGATAAGGTTATGTGACTTGTGTGCGCATAATGAACGTTTGTTTTGAATCTTTTTGACTGCTGTCGAGCATATGGAACCCAACACAAGCTGGAAGTGGCAGGTTTCATAGGTTTGACATTGCCATTTGAGTAGCATTGAGTGAAATTATAGAAGGATGTTTTAAAGAACCAAGGGAATTGGGACATCTACCTTACTCAAAAGCACGAGTCCTCATGTAAGCCACCCATGCAAGTCACAGTTTTGTTAAACCCTAAACCCTAATCCCACAGCGAACTACAACGAGGAAARCTTCAAACTATCAAATTCAAAACTTAGAAATAATTGAGAAAGCTACCAGGACAACATCCAAAAGCCTTGATAAAAATAAAATGAGGGCAGTTACCCGAACGGATCCCCAACAACAAGAAATGCCACGTTCAAGGTCCGAGCTTCCTCCAAAATTCCTTCCGCACCTTGCTCTACCAACTCACGATCCGCAACGATTACTGGTCGACCATACAGCTTCTCCTGCATCACCGCCACTCCCCCTTTGCCCCCGTCAGCCGAATCCCATCAACCTTAAACCCTAAAATCCTAAACCCTAATACTGAAAGGCCTAATTCAATAGAGCTTAAACACACCACCACWGTCGCATCCATACCAGCGTGGCAGTAGCATCAGGGCCAAGCCCGAGCGCCAGCAACGAAGTGTACGCCTCCAAATACACTTTGTCACATCGTCGCACAGCTTCCAACCCCCTCACCGTGATGTCCTTCTCATCACCCAGCCCCAATCCCACCACATACAACATCGCTTTTTCTGGGACAACACTGCTTAAATCCTTGAAAAACAAGGGCTGTGTTCCGGTGAATCTCTGTCTCGAAAATGTGCAAGTTCCGGGTCAAATCTGGGCTTGGTTGAGTTGCAAAGAAATGCAGTTTCGAGCTGGATTGGAGTGCACTTTCAATTTCAAACTGATCGGAGTGTTGAAATGGTGCACGACCGACGTCGAGAGATTCAGGAGGATGCCAGAGATGGACGAAGCGGAAGAAAGCGGAAAATCGAAACTGGAATTGGAGACACAGGTGTACTGCAAAATGATTCAACGAGAATTGGTCTCATTTCATCCGCCTTTTGTTCATCCAATCTCCAAATCTCATCCAAAGTAGGCCACGTCGCTGGATAAATGTTTAATCCGAAAATTGGAAATTCAGTCTGAAATTGATCTATGATTTTTAATTTTTTTTAATTTTTTTTAAACATGGACAAATTTCATGGAATGATCTTTGATTTTGAATGTTTGTGATTTTCTCAAAGATTTTGGTTTTACTTATTTATTCTTGCCACTTTTGACCCTTAACCCCTAAACGTCCTGATTCATCTCCAAAATTGACGATTTGAGAAAAATCMTTATAAAGTGCTATTTGGAAGCATATTTTGGAATTGATATACTAATAAAAGTTGTAGATTAAGAGTTATCATTCCATTCATATGGTTAGATTTACCAATACTTTCACCAATATTTTTTTTATAAATTTAGAAAAGGGAAATTTTAAAAGTCCTTCAAAATTCAATAACAAGCAAAATATTACCATTTTTGGAGTAGAATCATTTTGGCAAATCCGATTTTGAACTAAAGTCAATGCAAGGGCTTTGTTACACTACAAGAAGTTGAAGTCTCTATATGAATAGAAAACTCTATGCACAAAGGAGTGCAATGGCTTTGGTTTGTGGCGTCTGGACAAGCAATGTGAAAAAATTGATTTTCCCAAGATAAAAGATAATTTAAATAATTCAATTTTTTGTAATTCATAAAAACTTTGAAATTCAATAACTTTCACATCATAGGTCCAAACGCCATGAAACAAGTTCATGCACCCCTCCTTTTCAAGAGTTTTTGAGTGGTACTAAGAGTACCTCTAATAGCCTCATGGTTTGTTACATTTCAGCATATCAAACAAACAAACAAACAAAAAATTTCCAGAACATCCCTTGTTGGGCATTAATTTGATCTATTCTACATAGATTTTTGAATGTTACATTTCACACATGACTAGTAAGAGCCTATGCTTACTTTTACTTTCTATAAAAAAAAGTTTACAGTACGCTCTCTGTGCACATTATGTCACAATCTCCTACTCAATACATGAAACATTGATAATTTATTCTTTTATAAATCTCATGACATAAACTAGAAGTAGTATAATAGAACTTTAAATGAGTGCTGAGCCAAGACCGATCTGGCACAGTACTGCAGAGAGGATAAAACAATAAAAAAGGGTGATTTGCTTTCATGAAGTTTGTATACGGCTTGGTCTAGAACCAATTTGACATATCATTGTAGAGAGGTTTATTACTTTAGAGAGTGATTTTTATTAGAAGTTCTATTATAGTCTTAGTTCTTGTACATTTCTATAATTGTATATTTCATCTGTAGAAAATCATAGATCATGAAAAAGTAGGAAAACATCACAAGAGTACTGGTATGAGATTCTTTTGAAACATGTTGAAAATTGCTCCTATAGGTAATGGACCTCATTTGTGCCTACCTCACAACATGACAAAAAATCGGAATGTTAGTGAGGAAACAAGAGGTATGTATAGTCCATTATGCTTGTTATTGCCTTCACTAGGAGAGGAAAAAATTCATATAAAGCAACGAAATTATAGGAATCAAGGGTGAATGCAAAAAAGACTAGTACTATTTTGCGTCACAATTTGAATCGCGAAGTTTCCATCTACTATAACTTTTGAAGTATGAGCCCAATTAACTTGGAAATTTTATTGAAGATGTCTTGCTTGATAGCAATTAGATTTCTCATTTTTTAGAAATTTTAAAAAATTATTTTATATTTAAATTTCAATTTAGCTAATTTGTCACGTTTTGCAGTTTAGAGGTTTTTAGTACTGGGGAGTGCCCAAAATTAATGATCTAGAGCTGAAATTTTTGTGGTCTATTCCCACACTAGGTGGACATGTCTCCGCAAAAGAGAATCTAAAAAAGCATTATTTTATGTTGTCTACATCAGTTGCACTGGATTCTCATGGTGGCAAGCTCCTGTTGCAAAGCTCGAATTTCCATTTGATTGATGCTTTCTTGCACAACAGGAGACGGCGGCGTAACGGTAGCAGCGCAGCTCGTACTGGCGGTGGGATGTGCAGAAGACTCTGSAGTRGGSTCTCGTGACGTAACACTCGCGTTGTCCGCAGTACAGCCAGTACTGCGATGATCCTCCCTCACGGAGTTACTGACTTTCGTGACGGTGCTTCGGATCTTCAGCTGCTCGCTAAAGAGGACCTGCACGACGAAGCGAAGCGGCAAGCGCTCGTTCTGGGAAGCGTGCGTGCACGCGTCGAGGGAGAGGCGATGGCAATTGATGATGCGGCACAGACGCTTCCTCTCGTGCTCGGGCAACACGGGATGGATCTGCAGGCAGATTATCCAGCACATCCACACCCATCCCATCAGAACCCACAAGAAAACAATCACATTGAAGTTACCCTACAATTCTGCACAATTTYAGATTCGTGATTGAAATCACCAAAAAACATGGATTCTGAACACCTAATCACGATGTTTAGGGTTAAATCAACCCTAGAATGTAGCTGCAACAGAAGGYTCCAAGAATGTGATMATTTKCATTGGTTACAAACCTTGAGGTACGTGTCCACTGCTCTGTACAATCCGTCGTCGCACAACCTTGAGCCCTCAGGCAGGGCTTCGGCAAGGAACTGGAATTTCGAAAGGGGGAGTTTCCTGTCCCTGGCGACTTCCGCAAGATAGGAATCCATCAATTTCGCCACTTTGGCTCTCAACATCAGGTCGCGTTGTGGTATTTTCGTCGCAGGACTAGGGAGACTGGAACATGACTGAGGGCTGCTAGCGACGCTTGGCTCCTGGAGTTTCATCATGAGGGTAAGTAATCAGTTACACACCGTACCAAATCCAACTTTTGAGGCACCTGGATAGCTCACTCTGTCTTCGCAATGTAAACCTTTGGACGAACCAAAAATTACGGATGCTTGCCAGGATGTACAGCACAACAACTTGGCAAAAATTTCCAGTAAAATTCTCAAGCGTCCGAACTCTGTAGACAACGTACAAATCCACCAAAACTTACAAATTTTAGATGTTCGGGAATCAGCGAAACAATTAAGCAGTATGTCCAGTAGCGTTTGAAGGTTATAGACTTGTCAGATTCACAGAGATGGATTGCTGTAGAAGACCCTGTTAAAATTGGGATATTTTGAGAAAGATAGTCCGCATCCACAAGAAGAGCGACGAGGCATTGACGTCGTACCTGCGTGAGAAAATGGTTCAAGACGCGCCGCACAAGGTCGACATCATACAAGTACTCGCTCGTATGGGAAAAGCAAGGAATGAGCAAATCGCTCAGCGACGCTTGATCCAGCTGAARCCCCGTCCGGCTCTCCAGTTCCACCTTACACTCMACATTGCAGTTMAGCATGCACGCCGCGCGCGTCATCCGCAACAAGAAACTGCAGGAGACCGCGTCTCTCTCCCGCGGCAGCATGCTAACAATTTCTTCTAGAATGAACCGGTTCCTGTTCTGCTCAGCAAKAGACTCAAGAACCTTGACTGCGTCCCGATTCTCATCAGCTGTGCAGTTCWTSAACGYCTTCCGGGGCGACGTGATCGGGGAGCTTCGACGCGTGGACGCCGTGCTGGAAACCGTGGTTTTGCCGAAAACTGATTCACTGGAGGTTTTCACCAACCCTGGCAGCCATCGCAGGGCGTAATGTTCTAAAGCACCTCCCAGGAGCGAAGGCGGCATCCCTTGTTCTTTGATGGCGTCTACCACTTCACTGAARCAGTAGATGGTGAGGTGGGAGACGTCCTCGTACCACCAGTCTCGGGGCACCACGCCTTCGGTAACCGTGTTCTCAATATTCTCAATCCCTGAGAAGAGCCATCGAACTTCCTGCGGAGGAGTGCAAGCCTTAAGGGTGACTGACTGTGCGCAGCGCTTGACTAAATTCATGTCTTCGGCCCACGGAAGCAGAAGCTCGCACGATTGCAGCACGATGATCGACTCCTGCCAGGAGTTCAAGATCACGAGGTCCAGAAAAGACTCCGCTTTGCTCACCACGTTGCCTTCTTCGAAAGCATCCGTCATTTCGAGATACTCCGCGACGCATCGAATGGTGACGACGTTCGTGGGCGTGAGATCCGACATGAAGCCGTAACAGAACTTCACGACCTCAATGAAAGCCTCAGCSCCGCCAGGGCAGTTGACTAAGTTGATGTAGGCTTTGCGGGAGTCGGTGATTTGGGAGGCTAATCGAAATAGCAGCCCGCTTCTCGACAACARTGGCAGCTGCACCAACAAGCAACAGTCAGTCTATCAAACATCATGATGCTGGAACAGTGATCTTCCCGGGAAATTGGCGTATCCAGAAAAGGGCTCTCCACTTGGAACCGGAGCGAATTGAGACGCCCACTTGTCTAGCTAAGATTTCATTTGCTTAACAGAACCCCGCCACTAATTAATTGGGTCTACTAATAAGTGGTTGTGTTTATACTCAGTGTGGTGACAATGTTCGGCGTCGAGATCATTGCTCGTCGATCAGTGTAGTCAGAGGGTCCCGTGCGCGTCGGTCTGGTTGATCGGCGGCTCGGCTGGTCATGCTACATTGCTACAGGACGTAATTCTCCTACTATAGAACTCTGCTTCTATTAATTATTAGAATGGTTAATTAATTACTATCCAGATCCATTCTGTCAGTTCCATCAAGGATCCGGTACCAAGTGATATTTTTTCGCAGGAATCTGTAAATCTTCCATTCACCTGTCCATGGACTGACAGTACGTGTATACCGGTACATCCAGAACCGTTAGCTTGATTTATCCTCTAAGGTAGGAGGTCCTAAAATGGACCAGGTTCTAAAATCAATCAAGCTCTGGAGGTACATTTTGCACTCTCCAATGTACAAGAACCCTACTTTTGAGGAGGTGGTCGGTTTTAGTCTTTTAGAGCTCATTGGAATCCACTTTTCTGCAACTTCAAAAAATCATAACTTCTTTGTCCAGCCTCACGGCTTGGCTGTCTTTGTAACCAGTTTGTTTTGCAATGGAACTCCATTTGTTTTCAAAAAAAAAAAAAAAAAAAAAAAAAATCATAACTAATTCCACAAAGCTCCAAAAGATATGAAACTACTTGTGTTAGATGCCAATTCCACTTGTCTTTCAAGGAAAATTTACTGAAAATTATTTCAAGCAAACCACCTTGCCAAAATTCAGCTTCACCCCTTAGGTGGGCGCTTTATGGACCTCCTACCTTAAAATAGAGCAGCCTTTAGAGGTACATGTTGCACTCTTCAATGTACAAGCGAACTACATTTGAGGAGGTGGTCAGTTTTAGAGCCCATTGAAATGCATTTTTCTGCAACTTCAAAAATTTGTAACTAATTCCACAAAGCTTCAAAAAGCATAAAATGACTTGGATTAAATGTCAATTTCTCTTGTCTTTCAAGGAAAATTTATTGAAAAATAGTTCAAGAAGTTCCACCTCTCCAAAATTTAGTTCAGTTCTTAGATGGATGCTTTGTGGACCTCCTACCTTAACATTGTTACACTCTTCAAACCCCTCCTCCCACTTGCAGGTATAATTCCCCCCAAGATACCTGGGGGTAATTCAGTTACAATCTCACAAACGAGATTGGTTGGGCTGGAATAATTGCTTGTTTGGTGTCAGAAGCTATTAACCCCTCAACGCCCAAGTGGCTCAAAAGTGGCCTCACACAATCTGGCAGTCCACTTTGAAGCGCTCTAACTTTTGCTTCCATTTCCTGATTTCAATGAAACTTGTTGGAAAAGTTGCGCATACTAGTCTAGTTTCTATGGTAAAATTTTCAGATCAATTCAAGATGTATTGAGTTTGTAAAAGTTGTTCAAAGTTCTCAGGTTCAATTTAGGTTGAGCACACTCCATTGTGAAGGCTTCAACTTCGGGGGATTGTATTTTTTTCATCAAATGTTTGTTTTCAATAAAATTTGTTGGGTTTTGTTCCTATAAAGATCTAGTTATTGTGGTAAAAGTTTCATGCCAAACCAAGTTCATTTGAATGCTTGGGAGCAATTCAAAGTTCAAAATCCAAAAATGTTTGCATTTCAGTGAACTTCAGCGGCTCATAACTTCTTTGTATATGATCCTTTTCAATAATTTTTGTTGTAAAAGTTGCGTTTATTAATCTAGTTTGTGCAGTCAAAATTTCAAATCCATCTAAGATGTTATGAGTGACTGAGAGGCATTTTTGTAGAAGGAGGTTCAGCCACAAATGTGATTTTTTGCTACTTTTTTCACTGTTTTTTGACATTTCAAATTCATTTTGCAGAGACAATGAGTCATTTTTGTGATATTTTTTTTCACCAAAGTGTTTACATTCTGGTTTTGAATCCCTTTGTAGTTTAAAGTTTTTTCATTTGAGTTGATTTAGAAATCAAATCTCACCTCCAAATGTGTTTTTGAGAAGATTTCAGCACATTGTTTCAACACTAAAACATTATAATCTTTCAATCTATACGGTCAAATGACCCCAAATTTTTTCCACAACATCTACAACATGCACACTACAATATTGCGATCTTCATAACTGACTGAAAGTGAGACTTTTAACACTTGCAAAGGGAAAATGCTTTCAAGCATGGTTTGACCTTGGGCGTTGAGGGGTTAAGCTAAGGGACTGGGTTAGTGGACAAGCCTCCAAATTGGGATGAGTGGGACCATTCCTTGCCACTCAGCCAAGAACATGTCGCACAATTTGGATCTTCTAATGAATGGTAGACTTTTATAAGCTATTATTTTTTAGTGACCTGGAAAGTTCCAATGCAGGGGATCCTATATTTAAGGGAGCAAAAGCTAAAAAGGACCCCCTAGCATTGGTTAACAATGTTATGGAAGTTGTAACGTTCAAGTAAGTTTGCTCTCCTAAAAGAAAGGGTCAGATTCAGCAAAAACAAAGTGAAACTGAATGCCACATGTAAGGTAAAATAGTCCATTGTGATCAAAATTTGGAGTCTGCCATCACGCCATTGCTAAAATTTAAAAAAAATTTAGCCCATGCAATGAAAGTGTGAGAAACAGTGAGAGCAATTGAAATTATATTTTTCAGACAAAGTATGAATTTGTTATGAATTTTTGAACTGATCTACCTTTAAGTGTCATTGTGTCAAGAGGCTACCTAATAAATAAAAATAACTATATCCAGTACGCTCATCTTAATTACCTCAAGCGGTCACAATAATTTCTAATGTGGAAGGTCCTGAAAAAGTCAATTCCTACAATGATCATTAGAAACCATTTGAGGTCATTGGAAGGCCTTTGAGGGGCAGTTGATTCTCAAGTAGGCAACTCCCATATTAATGATATTATATGGCCTCAATTATAATCACTTATAATGCGTTTTAAATTTTAAATCCAATCTTAAAGGATATAATTTGTTTTAATGTAGAATAATCTTGTAGCCCTTTCAACAAAGAATTCAAATATGTACTTATGTACATTCATGAAATGAATATTTTTGAAGACAAAAATAGCATTAAAAACCTAATTATATGAATTTTATTAATACATGTATAATAGGCCGAGCTAGGCAACTTTTGGGGCTTTCTAATAAAAATTTAATTTTAACTAGAGGGAACTTCTTTGTATGCATTTTTAGAAACTATGCATAGGTGTTTCAATTCTTCATATATATTGTGAGTTTTTTTTAAATGTATGCCATTCAACATTTTCTACATTTAATTTTTTTAAATTTGTCTTCACTTAGATTTTTGTTCTTTTTAATTTGATATAATTTTAACAAAAGCCGTCCTCTGAGCCGTTTTAATGCCAATGACCCCTGTATATAATACAAAAGTTGCGTATTCGGGAGTTGATTGGAAAGGAAAGGACGATTGCTGGGTCGTTGCAAGAAATGAAGAAAGGGCGTGCAATTTGAGTAACGTTTTTTACAGTACTCATTTTTTTCTTCTAGAGTACTTTAAAATTAGAAAAACAATTTTCAAAAATAATAAAAAATATGTTTCATGTATGAACCTTTACAAAGAAGGTATCCTAGGAAGGAAAACCATAGAAAAATTCTCAAAGTAGGAGAACTAGAAAAGTGCAAAATTTCATGAAACTAGTTGTTGTCACTGTAATTTCACATTTTAATTTACAGAAAATAGGAAAATACTTTTTTTTTAAACTAAAAATTGTCCATTTGGGAAGAGTTGATGGTAATGAGATTTCACCAAATTTCATGTTCATTAGACTTGTGCTTCAAAAGTTATACCGCAAATTAACAAGGTCACTTCAATTGTGACGGGAAATAGTACCACCCTTTCTTGCAAACAGTCAAACACCCTACTGTTCTTCTATCTATAGTGTTACCATTGGTGCCATGATATGAGACATGTCGGAAGTTGCGGGAGTGCAGCCAATGAAAAAGATTTGGGTGCAATTGAGGTAGAATGCGTACTATTTGGTATTTGAGATTGAACTTGAGGTCATGTCAATAAACTAGGATTATATTTTGATAGCAATCAATACTTTTATAATTTATACATGAAATTAACAATAGAAACAAAAACTTGGAGTGACCAAAATAATGAATGTAATCTAGTGTCTATTTCATACTTTTTAGACTTGCTCTTATCATATTTTCATGCAAATTTTCATAACATAAAAAAAACAAATAATAGTCACAAAGAGTGTAGCTAGTTGAGTTGTCAAATGGTTAAAGAAGCGAGAGGATGTGGAATCCATACCTTTAAGGTAGTTTGCTTCTTTTGTTTGATTGTTATGATTAAATTTCTTGAACTGTGCGTTGCATTCTTGGTACCATCAGAATTCGGAAAGCTCTTTGCGAGAAAGGGTACACATGCTTTGTTTCATGACTTTGCAACATACTTGGTGAAAGTTATTGAATTTTCTAATTTTTATAAATTAGAAAATTACTTTTACTTTTATTTTGGCTCTAGCAATGGTACAGAGGCACACTAGTTAGGGTGATATTGAAGAGTTTTGGTTGCGTATATTTGTACAACTTTATTGCTTATTGACTTTATAATGCACCAAAGAATTTTGTTGACTAAAGGATGTGATCATCTTCATTTATTCTATCATTGTAACAAAACGGAATAGTAGTTCTATACTAAGAGCAAGCCCAATCCAGACACTATTACAAGCACATCATCCAGATTTTAAAGTGGAGATAGGCAGACCTCATTCCGTTCCGGCAATTTAAAAAAAAAAATTGCCCCAATGCAAACCCGGCAATCCATACCGCAAGTGAACCTTTACCTCATTATATAAAGAAAGAAAAGAAAGATTCTACATTAAATATAGACCTTTCATGCAAGAGGGAGAGCTTGAATTTATTAGCACGGAAAACAAGGTTGAAAAGGTATGACATTGTTGACTTTCGCTATTGTGTGCCACTTCCGGGGCTCTTGATATTGCCACAAAATGCCGAGCCGGAGATGGAAAGTGACGGGCCTTGAAATAAAGAGTGACCAATGCCGGGTTGCATTGAGGCGTGTTTTCTTGGTATCCACTTTATTATGCAGTACTCGTGTGGGTTTCCGTGTAGCATTGGAGCTGCTCTAAATAGTGAAATTAGGGTGCCACTCACTAATTTCTTGACATTCCACACCAGTTTTTTTTTTCATTTTTTACAAAGTGCCACAATAGCGATATTAAATGTTACATTGGTGCTCTAAATTACAACATTCATCGACATATTGGATGTATAGTATGGTTTTCATCCAAAATCTGGCAATTTCATCTACAATTTTTATAAAATCTAAAGTTGTTTGGTGATTTCATCCAAGTTTTTTGCCATTATTTTTGGTGTTTTTTAGCCAAATTATTTTTTCTAGTGCAATCTGGCACCAAAAAGCCAAAAAAAAAGCCATGTTCCACACTATATAAATATTTATTGTTATTGAACCACTTTGGAATTAGTTATTGGTATAAGTGAAACTCATGAACCTCCATGTGTACAAATGAAAATATATGTAGAAATATTTGTTGACTTTGATGGCAAATTCAGCAGTAATTTCGAAATTGTACTTTTGGTTCATTGAAGTTCTTGGAAGTTCACATCAGTCACAACCAAGTGCGGTAAATTAGGTTCCGGTCCGGGTAAATAGGCCCTTTCCACATGCTGCCTGGCGCTCCCATAGTACCCAAAATCATCAATTGCTCTACTGTACACATTACACTAATGATGGTAAATAGCGTTACCCATACTAACTACTTCAGAAATGCTATAAGTTTGTATTCTTCATGAATATTTTTAGGGAGTGCATGGATCCTAATAGTACTACAGTTGGAAAACTTTTGTACCTATAGTTGGTAAAAATATTCATTAAGAGTAAAAACTTATGGCTGTTTTAAATCAATTAGTGTAGGTAACACTATTTACCATCATTAGTGTACTGGTATAAACTTATTGGTTGTCCATGAATTGCACTTTCAATCAATTCCCATGTCCCATGTGAAAGACTCCCTCCAATTTCCAGAGTTCAGTTAATCCCTAGATGACCCTGAGGACAGAATGTGTCCTCGACCGATTTTTTAAGTTAAACAAAACCTTACCAAATTGATCGTCCATGTGTTTCAAGAAAAAAAAAAAAACTTACCAAATTACTATTTTTAGTAGTTTATATTTTTGAAAAATTCTTTTTGAAGTTTAGTTTTAGCTTCAAAAATCTGATTTTGAAAATGATTGATTATGATTTTTCTATTCAAGATTTTGTGCATGGATGTCCATTGCAATCTTGACTTTTTCTAGTGTTGAGGGCTCTTGGGAATGAGCCTCAAATACACTAGATCTTTGAGAAAAAATCACATTAGAATTTCATTTGAATAAATTGTAGAGTAGATTTTGAGAAGCCATAAATTGATTGGGGTTATGCATGTTACTACTTTTAACCTCATGTCTTTTTGGTGACCAACTTTTTAGATTTGACATGTAAAAAGAGGATTGAAATACTTCAAATCACTTTTGCAGTTTTAACACCTTCCTGATCAAACATTATAATCTTTCAACCCGTAAGAGATATTGTTGTGTTTTCTTTTCTAATGTGAACTCTAACATGTCTAGTTTGATTTTATACGGTTACAATTCAGAAAGAATTAATACAACATATCAAAATGTTGGCTTTTTGTTCAATTTAGAGCAAATTCTAGAAGCTCAAAAATTTCTTGGGTCATTTTGGATTTTTGGGATTAAGCCTACATTGATGATCACATGAGAATGACCATAACATTCTTAACTGGGTGTGTACCCTCCCCCAAGTGGAGGTATAATCCTTTGCTATATACTTGGGGGGAGGATTAAGGTTATAATAGAAGCGATTTCATTGGTTGGCGTGGCTGGGAGAGAGTGGGTTGTCAGACTTGGACATGCTGAATTGCTGATTGGTTACTGGGGGGGCCAGATTTTGAGGAGCAAAAGGGACACCCATGAAGGTTAAGAATGTTATGACTGCAGAGCGTTAAATTGTGCCAACGAATTGGGTAGATTTACCGCTGGGGAAAACGCAGGAATGTTTTATTTTTTGCAAAATTTATTTTTTGCAATTTCTGAATTCATATTTGCAATCAGAGACCCCAAATTAGCCTAGGAGACTACAGAGCATACCCTAATGACGGCTCAATCTAGGGGGCTTTTATTTACTTTTACCCTTTTACCCTCAAACATTACCCTGAGGGAATTAGTTTCGTTGGCACGATTTAACGCTCTGCAGAATGACTTGCTAATTAAGCAGTTATTGATTAAAAAAAATAGGTACACTTAATAGTGAAATAATGTTGTCCCTTACTAATTTCTCGACAGTCCACACTATATAAATAATTACTGTACACGTACAAGAATGCACTATTTTTGAATTAGTTATTGGTGTAGTTGGGACTCATGAACCTCCATGTGTAGAATTGGAAGTATTTGTAGAAATATCTGTTCACTTTGATGACTTATAGAGTAACTTTCTTGGGGTAAGGCAACTTAATTTCACTATTTAGTGTAGAGATTGGAGCAATCAAACGGTCAAACCTATCCAAGCTTGGCATGTTCACTAGTAAATAATGCACATAACTTATTAGTTCTTATTGKTCAACCTTATTAAGGTAGAACCACCCATAACCGATCACTTAAGCAATTTTAGACATGATTTGATGTAGTGCAACACAAAGCAATATTTTTAGAGGTGAAATGATAGAAATGGGTTGGAAATTAGCCAATCTATGGTTGGCTATGGGGCACTGGTTGGTAATGGGTGGTTGTACCTTAGTCTCACTGTTTCTGCATCCTCAAGATTAATATTCAATTCTTTTTCTCCTTTTTGAAAAAAATGCCCTTGTGGAAGTAAGAAAGAGAACACTAATCAGGATCACCGTTGGCACTTGTGGAAAGTCTTGAGGATGTTACTTAAGTTATTTCAATTTCCTTAGACTCTTGAAATTTTCCTGTTTTTTCTTATTGTTTCATAAACCTAAGCAGCCACACTGACTACGAGAGGATCTGTCCTTGCAGCACTATCGTCTCGCTTTCCACGTCAGATAGCTACAGTACGCAAACTTGTYGAGGGTAACTCAAAACAATGGCTCCTTGGCTCCTCCCGTTCGATCCAGCGGCAACAAAGAAAGGATATACAAAGTTCGATCTGACCCGGGTGCCTGCGGCCGGGACGGAGCGAGTGGCGGATCAACGGATCCATGAAAAGGAAAGTAACTTAATTAAGCTTCCACGTACTTTGGACCTCACTGTAGTGACAATCGATTGCATTCTTCAGCACCCACTCATTGATTTTCACACAAAGGATACCGTTGCACCGTTAGTACCCTAGTCCAACTGGAGAGATCGATATATATGGCACCTCTTGGTGAGCATTACAGGCTTCAACAAATCTGGATGGATGCAAGACCTGTAATAAGCTTAAGTACTCTGTTCGGCAGGCGTTTCCGTCAAGCTAATATTGCACCGCAGCACGAACTTAAAGACTGCATACGAGCGGCCGGGGTGCATCGATCTCTCTTGTATTGTCCGGTCGCAGGCGGGGGGTTCGCCTTTCAATGAGGGAGTTCAGTTCAAGCTAATATTGCATACGAACAGTAGTGGCTGCATACGTCGGTGCTGGTTGTAATTTAGGTGCWGCGGCATTAACACCGAGTTACTAAGAAAGTCAGAATGCAGGCCAGGGATTTTTAGTGTAATTAGGTTCACCAACAAACTGGATAAATTATCATGCGCACAATGTGCAGGCAAAGGGGCAAAACCATCCGCCTATTGTTCGGGAAGACTAAACTTACCTGAAAGCTACGGCGCCTGTGCACGTGGGTTCCAGCGTACTTCATCGGTGGAACGGAACTTTTATTATGACTCCACCCAATTTTAACTGGCTCTCCGCTCTCTTGTCGATCTCCATCCGATTCAGTTGCGGATTCCATTTTCGCCGCCGGCTCTCAGATCCCCATGTGCGACCCGGTTTCGTGGCAGACTCTCAGATCCCCATGCGGACTTTCGTGGCAGGCTTTCATGGCAAAGCTGCCACAGCTTCCGGAAGATCAGTTCATGAATCCGCCTGATCAAGCGCGGAAGGTTTAACTTAGTACTAGACCTGAGGTTAGACCTGAGGTTAACGTATAGACTGCTGTCTTCTTCTTAATTACGTAATGCTCCGGTAATACTTTAATTACTACACCAGGTCCGAGGCTTCAAGATTTTTTTTGAAACAAATGGACAATTTCCAATGATAGAGGAAAAGTGTACAGGAACCAGAGGACGAGGCTTCACGATTGGCTGCGGAAGTGGGTTCTTTTCAAAAAGCTTAAGACAAAAAGTTAAAAATTGATATAGTTAGTTCTTTCACTTCTTTGAACAATCCAAAATAGTTTCGCTGAGTTCGATACATCTTTTCCTCAGATCACTCACAGAGTCACAGGACATTCAGTTGGATTGACTAACGTCACAGGGGACAAAAAAACGTCCTCACAGCCTAAAAGTCAAATTCAAAGGGTTGTAACTTTTGCATCCAATGTCCAAATTCAATAAAACTTGGTGGAAATGTTGCGCATACTAGTCTAGTTTGTGTGCTAAAAATTTCATATCAATCCAAGATGTATAATAGTTTTAGGAGCCAATCGAAGTTCATAGGTTCAATTTGAGCTCACCAAACTACATTTGATGGCTGCACCTTTGGGGGCTTATATCTTTGTAATCTAATGTTTTTTTTCAATAAAATTTGTTGGGTTTTGTTTCCACTAAAGTCTAATTATTGTGGTAAAGTTTTCATGTCAATCCGAGTTGTTTTGAATGATTGGGAGCAATTCAAAGTTCAAAATCCAGACATTGGTGGATTGCACTGAACTTCGGTGGCCTATAACTTCTTCATACAATGTCCAAATCCAATAGATGTGATTTTTTGTTACTTTTTTCACTGTTTTCTGACATTTCAAATCCATTTAGCGGACACAATGATTCATTTGAATGATATTTTTTCCCACCAAAGTGTATATATTTTGTTTTTGAATCACTTTGTAGCTTAAAGTTTTTTCATTTGAGTAGGTTTAGAAATCGAATTTCACCTCCAAATGTGTTTTTAAGAAAATTTCAGCACCTTTTTTCAACATTAAAACATTATAATCTTTCAATCTATACAGTCAAATGACCCCAAATTTGTTCCACACCATCTACAACATGCACACTACAATATTGTATTGTACGGTTGAGATCTTCATACCAGTTAATCTAATTTTGACTTTTCAGACTTGCAAAGGTAGGCAGTTTTTAAGCCTGATTGGACCTGTGACATTTAGGGGTTAAGTTATGTGGTTTATTTTTGTTTCTTCTTTCGCAAAAGTGACTAAATGAGCTTATAAAAAAGGTATAGCAATAAATTGTGCCTACGAATTAGGCCCCGCAGGAGAATAATGGACTCCAAGAACTCTTAGACAAGAAGAATATTTGACTTTGGAGAGCCAATCAAAAGCCAAATGAATTCCAAATTGACACGTCCCCATTCATAGGAAAATTTGTGAGGAGTGAAGAAGGTATAACTACCCCTATTTTCTTGTGGAGGTGAATAACGAACGTGGAGAATTCTTCACACAAGAAGAATATTTTGCCACCCTTACTTTTTGGCTCCTCATTGCTCTTCCATTGGTTCCTTTTGTTACGCTATGGTGATTTTAGCACAATTTTCTTTGCATGCAACTCCATTCTCTGTTTTCATTCTCCACTCACAAGTTGGGGTGTCACATCTTCTTTACAAATACAAGCTACCGATTGGCTCCTTGTTTCTTTCAATCTTTAGAGAATTTTTGTGCAGTGAAGAAGGTGTGACCACCCCTAATAATGGACGTGAAGAGCTCTTCACACAAGAAGAATATTTGGCTTTAGAGAGCCAACCAAAAGCCAATTCCAAATTGACATGTCCTCATTCACAAGAGAATTCATGAGAAGTGAATAAGGTGTGACTAAGGTAGGAGGTCCATAAAGCGATCGTCTAAAATCTGAAATTGCATTTTGGGGAAGTAAAACATCTTGAAATATTTTTCAATAAATATTCTTTGAAAGACAAGAAGAACTGGCATCTACCCCAAGTTGTTTCATGTCTTTTGGAGCTTTGTGAAATTAGTTATGAAGTTTTGAAGTTGAAATGCCATAGGGCTCTAAAAGCGACCACCTTCTAGAATGTACACAATTTCTACATTTTGGTACATTGAAGAAAGCAAAATGTACCTTTGTGTCATGTTCGATTCAAAATGCCCGGTTGGAGTTAAGCCTCCTACCTTACCCCCGGCCTTACCCGTAGAACCAATCTTGGGGCCACATTGTAGATTCACCTTGCAGCAATGTATCTTTGGAACGAGTGTGCCCAGGAAATTTTACGGCCCCCGAACAGTGTGGCAAGACCTTTAGGCTTGTTCCCTTAACCCAGGACTGTCGCGAGCGCCATTCAGTGGCGTTTGGATGACAGTCCAGGGTCCTTAGAAGAGATTAAAAGTAGATTTTTCATCCGTTTTTTTTTTGTTGACCTTTCATGTTGAGTTACAAAGACTATTCAATTVAATTTTTAGTTTAACTAGTGTTTGCTTTCATGTMGTTGAGAAGTAACTAAAAAAAWYRGATGGCCAAATTTGCTATTTTAGTGTATTTTGAGAAGTTGCTTCTCATTGTTCTAAATCTGAAATTTCTCCAAATAAATGATATTTTTTGAGTTAGAGAGTGACTAAGAAAATGAAGGCCATCTACTCTAGTTTCTACTCCAATTAGAATTCAGGAAAAATTCATAATACTGAATATTTTATTGCAATTTGAACTTTGGATGTAATTTCAATGTTCATTTTATTCTAATTATAGAATGACATGGAAATTGAGTTTACACCATGATGTTTTTCACTGTAATGTACACACATGGTGAAATTTTCAGATTTTTTGAAGTAATTTTCTATTTAATGTGATTTTTTCTTCACTGTTTTTCAAAAATTCTCATAAAAATCAATTTTCCTCAAAAAAATCTATTTTTTTTTGTGAAGTAGAGAAGACATGTAATATCATCTCTGAAAAATAAACATAAAATTTTTCACACATATCTATTTCCAAAATGGTAACAAATTGAGTGATGACCACCAAGGCTCTGAATCAGTGGGTATAGGTCCGTCCTTTAGGGGTTAAGTTGTGCTTAGAGCATTCCCACCCGTCCTACAAAACGGATGGTCTCTCTCTTGCGACCTCCAAAATAGCCCCACCTATAAAACGGATGACCTCTTAAAAGGCCTTGCTTGTAGGTGGTGGGCGGCTTCCAAAACAAGGAGCTTTTGGAGGCCGCATCRTGGCCTCTYCACCGGCCTYTAAAACATAGTGAGACAAAATGCTATAAATCCTCCCACTAAAGCACCCAATCAAATGCACTACTTGAAGCCCTCCCTTGAAATCCTCCATGAAATTTGAAGGGAGGCCGGCCTTTAGGCCTTGGTCATGGGCAAGGCGCTCCGGCCTTGAGGGCAACTGGCCTACAAAGTGATCCTCCCGAATTGCCTACAAAAGGCTAGGACAAGTGGGAACGCTCTTATTGCGGCTACCTGTTGCGTTGCCCTGCTCCTTGCAATCAGCAACGGCAACACCCAAAATGAAGCTGAAAAGTTCTTCAGAGAATCAGAGCTCCATCCATTGGTCTTTTGGGGCTGTTTTTGGCTTTACTTAAGGTAGGATGCTCTAAAATCGATCGCGCTCTAAAACCGTTAACATGTACTATGTTTGTTCATTCTAAGGTAGAAATGTCGTCCTGCAAGACATGTCTTATTTTTTGTGACCTAAAAAATAAGCCATGTACTATATAGCAACATTATTAACCTTAAATGAACATACGTCATGGATGTTAACGGTTTTAGAGCGCGATCGGTTTTAGAGCCATCCACTATAGTTATGTACACGCCGGAGTTGAGTACGTCCAAACAGACGATAAGTTAGATGCCAGTGCAAAATTGGGGTGGGAGAAGCACGGCATCTAGGAGGTTCTAAAAGTGAGCAGGCTCTAAAATGAAGCACCTTCTTAAATGTATATAATTGGTACATGTTGCTTTTTCATAGCCTTCAGCAATGTACAACCCATGTACATTTTAGGAGGTGGTCCATTTTAGAGCTTAGTGCCACTTCAACTTCAAAATTTTATAACTAATTCCAAAAAGCTCCAAAAATTATGAAACAACTTGGGTGAGATGTGAATTCCACTTGTCTTTTAAGGAAAATTTTTTGAAAAATATTTCAAGATGATTTACCTCCCCAAATTTCAATCCCAACTCTTAGATGCTCCATTTTAGGACCTCCTACCTTACCAATAAGGTAGGAGCACCCAATGGCGTCCGTGCCCCTAACGGTGTCAATTTCTATGTTAGGTATTGACTCTAGAGTATAATGTAGGTAGACTATACATAGCTTATCATTGAGGTTAAGAAAAAAGAAGCTATCTACAGCCTGCATAAATACAAGATAGAAGAAAAAGACTCTGTGTTTTTTCTTGCTATTCGGAGATTATTGTGACATAATTTATGCTCTTGGGCACCAATTGATATAAAAATTATTAAGTATCTAGCCAAATCTACAAGAGCCCCTTGTTCAGACTTTAGAGATTAAAGTAGAGTAGTCCAATGGAAGTGATGGCCAATGCATACAAGTGGGGCGAACAAGAACTCTCCAACTAACGTGTTGCAGTCATGCTATATAACTACAAGGGGTATTTTCTCCACATCATTTTTAACCCTTGAACAATAGGCTCAATCCAAAGGGATGGGTTTTCAAAGACTCCTCCAATACTACATTATATGTGGACTTCCTTGGTATTGTATTCTTTGTGGCTTTACAAGATGTATGACCTTGGGCCTCTAGGGATTAAGAAAAAAATTTGAAATCCAAGTTTGGACAAGAGTTCTAAGACCTCAAATGTCTCTTAAGGGTTAAATTCAATCTCCGAACTTCTAAATGTTTTTTGAAGGGATGGAGGTTTGTTGTTGTGGGGGAGATGCAATGGTGGTCATTTGCAACCAATGGCACTCAATGTATCAATTGGAAAGGTGACGGCAAAAAACACTTGTACTATTTTGCATCATACGATGTGTGCTGAGTTGTTTTTTGGCCATAATGTTTGTGTTATATGGTTTCAAATGATTCAAGATTTATTGAAAAGGTACTCATGATTATTATATATCTTGACTAATTTTCTAGTAGTTTTCAAAAATAATTAACTATCCAAATTTAGACCCCAATTCAATGTCACAGTTGCCAATTTGGAGTTTTTTAGTACTATTTAGCATCTAAAAAAATGAATTTTGAGTTGAAATTTTGAGGAGATGATTATCTAATAGACTTGTAGCTAACAGACAATGGCATTTAAAAAAATTATTTTTATGTGGTGTGGAAGTCTACAAAGTGAGCTTCTTTTTGCTTAACAAATAAAATATTATTTTGGTAGTTCTTTTGGTGAATGACTAGCTCCATAGAATCGTTAGTGATGGCCAATTTTTATTTTGTGTAATTACTTATTTTTACTATTTTTACTAATTTTAACATCAAAGTACCTATTTTCTTGAGATTTGGCACTTTTCTAGTTCTCCTACTTAGAGAATTTTTTTATGCATTTCCTTTGGTGGTTACCTTTGTATTAGAAAACTAGAAAAGTATACATTAGTCATATTGAAAAATATAAAGAAATGCTATTCTACTATAATTGTAGTTTTAAAGTATTCCCCAAAAAATCATTGAAATGCAACAAATAATATAGGTGTTTCTTGCAATCACCCAATATGGTGTTTAACTTAATATAATTTTGCCATAATTAACCAAAAAAATGTGGTGTGGAAGACTTTAGTTTTGTAAAGACTAAAAATTGTTAGTGCATAATCAATGAAAAAGTTTGATTGAAAAAATTCAATATAGTTATTCTTATATAAATCAAACAAGTACTATTCACCACTTATTTATACCTATTCTTCATTCTCAAATGCCATTTTCAGAAGTGGGCAGTTACAAGTTCCAACATTCACATCTGACAATTCATGGATAGTTATATTTGTCCATGCACATTCCATTCAAGATTAAAATATACTAGAAGAAGAAAATTGTAATTTTTGGAAAAAGATTTGAAGAACTAAAAACAAACACAGAAATTAGTACAATATTATAAGTATTTGTTCTCAAAACATTTACGTCCAAAATATCTCCAAAGTTTTGATCAAGAAATTGTTGAAGGTATTTTTTATGAAATAGGTATTTTAATGTTTTATTAACTCTTAAATTTGAAGAAATATATAAAAAAAACAATAGTCCTTATTTATTCCATTGCAAGTATGTTTTCTTAAGAAAAAAAAAATCATCAAATTTGGAATTTTATATCAAAATGAGTCCTATTTTTAGATGTCTTCAATAACAAGTATTGTTAACAATTTTTTGATTTTTTGTGATAGAGAGGTCTTATTGTAGTAGAAAAGCATCTTCCTAATTTTAATATCAAATTACATTAAATTTCTACACGAATTCAAAATAATGCAAATTTTTTGTAGAATTGTGAAAATGAACTTCTATATGATGGATGTTTATAAATGTTTTTTTTAAATATGAAAAAAAGTTATAGAAGATTAAAAATAATTCCATGTAACTTAATTATGAACCTCATATGACCCATAGGAGGTGCAATGCAAAAATCAGCCAAAATATCATTCGTAATGGAGTTTAATCCCAAAATGACCCTGAGGACAGAATGTGTCCTTGACCAATTTTTTAAGTTAAACAAAACCTTACCAAATTACTATTTTTAGTAGTTTATATTTTTGAAAAATTCTTTTTGAAGTTTGGTTTTAGCTTCAAAAATCTGATTTTGAAAGTGATTGATTATGATTTTTCTATTCAAGATTTTGTGCATGGGTGTCCATTGCAATCTTGACTTTTTCTAGTGTTGAGGGCTCTTGGGAATGAGCCTCAAATACACTAGATCTTTGAGAAAAAACCATATTAGAATTTCATTTAAAAAAATTGTARAGTAGATTTTGAGAAGCCATAAATTGATTGGGGTTATGCATGTTACTACTTTTAACCTCATATTTTTTTGGTGACCAACTTTTTAGATTTGACATGTGAAAAGAGGATTGAAATACTTCAAAATTACTTTCGCAGTTTTCACACCCTCATGATCAAACATTATAATCTTTCAATCCGTAAGAGATATTGTTGTGTTTTCTTTTCTAATGTGAACTCTAACATGTCTAGTTTGATTTTATACGGTTACAATTCAGAAAGAATTGATACAACGTATCAAAATGTTGGCTTTTTGTTCAATTTAGAGCAAATTCTAGAAGCTCAAGAAATTCCAAGGTCATTTTGGGGTTAACCAAGGTAAAAAAAAACTGTACAAGTATTTTAGGAATGACCTTATTATTGTGATACAGAATTATTGAGATGTCTTTTTGATAATATTTGTACTATCTAACCATTGACCTTATGCCAAGCATCATACAAGTAGAGGCTCAGTATTGGAACAAAACTTCTCTTATCCCTCATGTACTTTGGAATGTTATGTTATACGAGAAGGTTCTACTTTCAGATTTTCTAGTTCAATTATTTTTATCTTAAGCCCGTAAAAAATGAAAGTGTGACATTGACCTTTAGATGACCACCACGAATAAAGAGTCTTTTGGAGATAGTTCTACTTATTATGCATGTCCAAAAGTAGTGGATGCTAATAAGCTTATACTTGTCACGGAGGTAGAATCTATGCTCAAACAAAGGGCATTTGAAATGTTCTACTCCCTCAATCCCAAAATGATCTTCCGTTTGCACATTCCGATGTGGGAGGAATGGGACTAGGAGCAAGTCTACAAGTAATTGCCATGGAAAGCAAGCAAAAATTCAAGCCCAAGGAGAGATTCAAACCCAAGCTAAGCTTCAAGTTCAAGAAGATCATTTAGGGATGGAGGGAATATATGGTGTACTACAAGGATGCAATTAGGCATCTATCCTTACTAATTCAATTGTTGGACATAAAATTTACTACCAAAATACGATGAACCATCTATTCTCCCACATTCAAATTGTTGAGCTTGTTAATGTATTTGTTAATTTAGACTTTATGATTCTATCAATAGTAGGTACAACAATTTGCTTTTCAATATAGATTCATAAAAAACTGCGTTTTTTGGTAACATAGAAATTTTGTGCACCTCACTACAAATGGAGTTTTTATCATTTTTCTTTGAAATTTTCACACAACATTTTTCCAGTGAGTACCTTTAAAGACCAACACTTTTCATAACTTTTGACTTCATAGTTAAAAATTTATTGCATGATATGTAGTTTTCATTACTTGGCGGGTAGTCTAGGCAACAAAAAAAGCTTTTTTTAAATTACCTTTTTTAAAAATAAAAATTTGAAGTTGGTTCTTTAGATTTATGTAATAGTGCTAAGCTTTGAGTCATTCTATTTTGATCATTAAGTCAAAATTTATGAGGAGTTTTAGTTTGGGGTAGCCG
The DNA here is from genome assembly GCA_006891605.1 of Pleurozium schreberi. Lineage (NCBI taxonomy): Eukaryota > Viridiplantae > Streptophyta > Bryopsida > Hypnales > Hylocomiaceae > Pleurozium > Pleurozium schreberi. Next base: position 90,780 of record VACF01002105.1, on the reverse strand, counting down.
TTGTGGGTAGTTATAGAATCTCTATTGTACAAAAAAGTTTGAAATCCATTATTTAATTCAATTTTTAATATTTTTGGAAAAAAACTTAAGAAAATAGGTGTAAATTGTTTATTAAAAAATTTCAAGCATTGGGATTGGCATTTTTCAATTCCATAAATAAATTGTTTACAATTTAGTATTTTCAGTCATTTTCTACTTCTTTCTACTTAATATTTTCTTCCTATATGTTCTACAATTCCAAATGATTGTAATCAACTTGCATTGAAGAATGAATCCAAAGAGTAACTACCATTTTGGACATTTTTTCATACACATGTGACCTTGTGAAGTGTAGCTGCCTGGTTTTTTGCAGGGCCAAAATAATGGGTTTTTTCAATTCAAACGCTAATATCTTGCAATCTACATGACTTGCAGACTCCACATGCACCTGTTGTAATGAGATGGAGCGGTCGGGACTTAAAAAGCATGCATTCAGTTCAATTGCAATATCAGGCCTGGTGCTTCACACAAAAATCAAATTCTTCGACACTTGACGTCAAACTTCCATGGATGTCGATCCTAACTTGCAAGTGCAAACCAACAACATTCTAGGAAAATCACCACTCCAGAATTTAATATCTTTCTTCTTTCATTTGCATAATTTCCTCATTTTGTTGAGTGTAAGAACAATGGACAGTGATGGATGCTATTGATGTGCAACCAAGTGAAGCCCAAAACTTAGTTACGCGCTWATCCGAAGTATCATCKCTGTCAAGACCTTACACCTTCCCAAATCAACATAGAAAGCAAATTAAGGAGGAACAGGCAGGTATTAAGAGAGTCTGTACAAAGTTTGTTCTTAAACATAATTTGGTATGATCGAATAACTTTGAACAATCACAAGTTCCTCCAAGCTGTGATTCTGCAGAATCTCCATACAAATCAATGGCCATAATAGAAAGCAATCACACAAGTTCTACAATGTCAATTCGAAGTTTTGGAATTCGTTTCAGAAGATGGTTGAAGACTTGTAGCCCATACTCGGGCCTATACTCCTTAATGTGAGCGCACTAAAAAAAACTGTACTGTATTGTACTGTACACATCCAGATGCTCAACAAAACATCTTGGCAGTAATTCTGTTTAAAAATGTTCTCAAGAAACCCTTGCCTCTCAAAGAGAATCTACAGTAGTTTACAGAGAGAATCAACACATCAAGGAATTCTACTCTCAATGAGAAGAKTTTAGAGAGAGGTTCCAGAAGAAGTCGATTTCACAAAATCTTGCTATAAAACTTCACAACGGGGTTTAGTACTATTGAGAAGAGAAGTATCTTATAGTATCCAATTTGGTATCGAACCTGGAATTTCAGAGTTGGAATCGCAGGGTTTAGGGTTTAGGCTCATACCCTCGTACACTGCTTACGCGCGCTACTACTTGGCCTCGCCCACACTGGAATCGACACTGTCMGCGATCTCCATGACCAAGAAGACCACGAGACCCACAGAGAGGAAGAACATGATGCCACTGAAGAAGAGCCACGCAACAATGTAGCCCACAGCGTACACGGCTATGGCKGACACCAAGCACAACAGCAAATGCTCAACGTCCAAGGCTTTCCAGTAGCTGAATACYCCTGCAGATCGTGARATTGTTCGCCGCTGCTGGAATTCGGGGGAGTAGTACCGGTAATCATCCTCGCTAAGCATTCTTCGGTCCATGGTCAAAATTCGGTGCTCACCGTACCAATCTCGTGCTTACGTACAAATGCTTTTAAAACTTAATGTGCACACGACTTCGTTCCACACAGCAATCACTACAACTGAGACGGAGGCGGAGTTTCCTTAGTGGAAATGACCCCACCCCGAATGTGCACACGACTTCGTTCCACACAGCAATCACTACAACTGAGACGGAGGCGGAGTTTCCTTGTAGRATCAATCTTGCTCTCGATCTGCATACGATCCTTTTCTTGCACGAGTAGTCAAAAATCCCAGTYCCCTAAAAAAAGTACTCAAGAAAATCTTSCTGCGCTACTGAATCCTGCCAATTTCGCACAACCACAATCTCAAATTATGCTTAAAAATTTGCACAACCAGARTCTTATGCTTGAAGATTGAAGCAGTGTCCAGAGGGTTTCGATTTGCCTCTCCTGATGTCGCAAGGAGTCGGTATTTTGAAGACAAAAACSTGGGGTTCTAACTTATCACTTCTGCACAGTCTGCACAGGACACAGCATAACGACGTACTGTACSTTAGAAAATTTGTATACAATTTCCAGCATCCTTGGAAGTCAAGAGATTCCTAGAATCCTTCCTCTTGCTCAAGTAGAATGGCAGTCATGACCTGGTGAAAGAATTAAGAAAGCTGCTGCAAGCGTGCAGGAATCTGAGTGAGCAAGTGTTGAGGTGAAATGGTACTTCTAAGGAACTCAGTGACTGGGTACTGTATGGGCGCTGGGGCTCAGCCTAGGAAATCAACTAAGGTAGGAGGTCCATGAAGCGACCATCTAAGCTCTAAAACTGAATTTTGGGGAGGTAAGTTAGAACATCTTGAAATATTTTTCAGTAAATTTTTATTGAAAGAGAAGAGGAAATGACATGTGGCTCAAGTTGTTTCATATGTTTTGGAGCTTTGTGAAATTAGTTATGAAATTTTGAAGTTGAAATGCCATAGGGCTCTAAAAGCAACCACCTCCTAGAATGTGCACAATTTGTAAATTGAAGAAAGCAAAATGTACCTCTGTTTCATGTTTGGTTCAAAATGCCCAGTGGGAGTTTGAGCCTCCTACCTTATTCTGAGTATCATTGGTCATTCGAAGATCTCTTCTACATTGAATAGGGGTAGTAAGGGGAACTATAGTAATTAATCTACATTCCACACTATATAAATATCTACCTTTGTTGTACATCAATAGTGATTGAAGCTTCTGCCGCCCGTACATGTTTCGAACATCTACACTTTCCCTCATTAAGTCCCTTTAATTGTTTGATCCCCTTAGTACCCCTATTTAGTGTAGAATTCTTAGATCTAACGCCACATTTATCTATTTTTGGACTTTTGAAAGTCCAAAAATCAATAATGGTCATCAAGAGGAAAAAAAATTGGTCATTAGGAGATAATGCAAAACATCAAGAGATCAATACAAAACATCTAGAGATATTTCAATGCTATCATATAGAGACCTCTAGATGTTTTGTCCAAAATTCATTGAATAGTTTAGAAGTAGTTAAATGTGGCATGACTAATGAGGACATCTGTTCATGTTTTTTTTCTTTCTCTTGACTTAGGCCCAAGTGTAAAATGTCTCTTAGGTGTAGCTATGTTGGAGACATGAAGACAATGGCTATTAAATGTTTTGGTAACTATGCAACCCTTATCTCAAAGTGACCATCATAAATTCTTGCCTAAATGATATTTTGCTTTAAGAGTAACCGTCTTCTTCTAATCAACCTTATAATTAGCTTTGGAATGGATATGAGGTAGGTGGTCCTTAAATTGACCTCTTTAGCCATCGAGTGAATCAAGGATAAAATGTTATTTATTGCAAGAGCCAAAGATTCTCCTTGGTTCCCCATATCTCTTTACAAGTTGCAAGGGAACAAATTTTGGAAGACCTATCGTCACAGATTTGTGCATACAATAGAAATTCTTGAAAATTCATAAGTAATTCAAAAATAGTTCAAAAAATATGAAACCGCTTTTGTTACATGCCACATCTATTTGTCTACAAACTAAGATAAAAAAACATTGTGTGCACGCAAACCCATTAAAATGGTGGACTAGCTCTCAACCCTTGAGCGGCCCAAAGCTTCACATTTGGCCTCTCCAAATTAAAAGATTCCCTTATTTGACTATTATAATCTTTTCAATGGTACAGTCAAATCATTTATCCATTTTCCATGCAACTTTGGGCCTATCTCTACTCCTATTGGTATGGTCAGGTTTTGTAGATCTTGTTTTGGTTGACAGTTTGATTGATATGAGTTCAGAATGGTCTCGATTTGGGTAAACTTGTGTAGGGCGCTTAGGGGTTAAAGTGTCGCTTTCAGAGCAAACTACCTTAATTATGGCGCAGTGCCTTAAAGCACACCCTAGATTAAGCCCTTAAATGGTGTAGTTATGAACTGAAAATTGTCAGTGAGTGAATATAGTGGTTCATCAAAGAACCATTCGCCATTTGGGTATTAGTGACATGCTTCTAAACTCACATCACATGTTCATTTGTTTCTCTGACAAGGTAATCATTATTTTCTCTACTTTGAAACACATGGACAATTCCCATTGATTACTGACGAGCTTTTCTATTACTTGTTGGTTACTAATTTTTTTTTTCATTGTTTTAAACATGATTGCAACTCCATTTCTTTTCATTCTGACACCTTGGGAATGGAACTTTGTGCATGTGACTGCTGATTTTCAGTGCAGCCTATGAGTGCTTTTGAATACTCTACTTCCAAAACTTTGTCCCCCTAGAGTGGTCTCATATTTGTCAAAATCTGAAATTTTGTTGTGCATTTCTTCCTTTTCTACACATCTCTTTACAATCCTGTGTTCACTATTATCTACTTAGCCTTCAGATCACTCCTTGCCCAATTTGTGGCGCTTTTGGGTGTACCCACCCTATGGGTTCAAATATTGTTGAACTCATTGCACAACATAGGCAACTTAGCACTTGCCACTTGCCACTGCCAATGTCAACAATAGAGAGAAATTTGGTAAAACCAATAGGCATCCCTATTCATCAACTGTAATAAGATGCAGTACTTCAAAATGTGCTTTAACTAGAATTGTATCAATATTAGTGGTGCTCTAACATAATTGTCAAACAATATTTATTACCGCAATTGTCCCAATTTTCAAAAACAATTTTTTTTCCAAAAACTTATATCAAAATCTGTAGAATTAAATTTACAAAGCAACTTGTAAATTCTATAAAACAATTGAGAAAACTCAACATATTTTCTACGCTCAAAATGATGGTCATCAGGAGAAAAAGTTGTACTAAGAGGGTGTTTTTTAGCAAGCTCTTGATCATATATAAGGTTGTTATAAAATTATAAAGAAGGCAAAAACTAGCCGTTGAGTGTAGCTTGCCATTTGATTCTACAAGATAAATATTGAGAGAGATGCTCAACTCAACTATATTTCTTTCACCCATCAAGCTACATAATATACCTAGATGTCTATCTATACTCCATAGATTATGTAGAGACTCGCTAAAAAGTACTAAGTATGTGCACACTAATTTTTTAGCTTTAGTCCCATGGTTGCCTAGCTATTAATGTCTCATAGTGCTTTAGTTACCAAGCTATATGGCTAGAGTTGGGCTAAAATCATCTTCTTGAGTTGGATGAAATGATGGATGTTTTGTCCCTCTCACTCATTGTATACTTGCTAGCAAAAGGTTTGACAAAATATAGTAGTGGCAAATGTTTAGGATGTGATTTTGATGTATTTTTCTCTATCTGGGATTTTCAAAACTCAAAAATCACTTTATTGTGAGTTAAGATTCAAAACTCATGTGTGATAGAGTAAAAGAGAATAAATCTGACACCAAATCCACTGACATTAGCCTCTGAATTTTAGATAGCAATTACATTAGACTTTTTTTTATGAAATTTTATCACTAATTAATTATTTGTAATATGTCATCAATTTTTCAGTAAACTATTAAACATTTGGATTGGATTTAAAATGAAGATTTGACATAGATTAGAATGAAATAAAGTTAAATTGTCTTTCAAGAGTTAAGTTTTTAATTTGATAGATTATAGAAATTTCAAATCTTTGCCAATAGTTTGAATGTTTTCCTAGGTTTGGACAAAAGAGTCAACTTCTCAATTACATCTTATTTTAACTTGTTTGAATGTAGTTAAAATGAGATCTAGAGTGATATGAGGTTGAATTGTTGTTGGATYTATAAGCTTTAATTTTTATAGGTCTAGGAATTACAATGTTTTGAAGTCTAAAAATCTCAAAAARAATCTCAAAAAAAAGATAAAWGGTGTTTATAGTTTTCAGAGTGCTATGCAACTTTTTTGTTGAACCTTGTACATAGTTGTGACATCATTGATATGAATATTGACTAAGTTCATACAAGTTGATACAAAAGCATCATTCTATATATGGTGTACTTGGTGATAGTTTGTACTAAAACACAATCAAAGATATGTCTAAATATACAATAAGGTGTTTGCAAGATACATAGGTTCTTTTTTATTTCACTTATTCACAGTTGGAATGACGGAGTTGTCATTAACTATAACTTTTGAAGCATGTACCAGATTAACTTGAAATTTTATTGGAGATGTCTAACTTGATAGCAATCAAATACTTTATTTTTCAAAAAAATTCAAAAATCATTTTATATTTAAATCTCAATTAGCTAATTTGTCACACTTTGAAGTCTAAGGGTTTTTAATACCGGGAGATGCCCAAAGTCAATGGTGTAGAGCTCAAGTTTTTGTAGTCTATTCCAGTAGTAGGCGGGCATCTATCTACCAAAGGAAATTTAAAAAAAAATTATTATTATTTCCTCTACTTGAGTGCTAATAGGGCTCTCTTGCGCTTGCACTTCTGAACATTCAAGATGGTTTAACTATCATTCTTTCGGTGAAATATTTTTATGATAAAGTTCTCCCAAAATGCCAAGTTTTAGTTTCATCAAAAATTCTTTTTCCTATTTTTTACAAATTAAAACTTCAAAGTGTCTATTTTCTTCAAAAGCTGTGATACTCTATTTTGTGAATAATTGTTTACCAACATTTTTTATATGTCTCAAATTCTTGTGACATGATATTCTTCTATTATACTAATTATCTGTATTTTTAAATATTTTTAAATATTTTTTTTACAAAAGGTCACAATATAGCTAAAAGAAAACCAAACGCTACGCAAAACAACCAGTCTTTCTTTCAATAACCCGTCACAACTTTCAATAGCAAGAAATGCTAGTTGAAAAGTTCTTTGATAATCATTGATGGTAGTTGAAGCATTTTGTGTTTCAAGGATGTTCAATTAAATAAAGTCTAGTGGTGTGCCTACATGAGTAGGTATCCAATGCTTTCAACTTAAGAAATTCATAGAATATGGTTGTAAGGAGTTATTCTAAAAATTCTAAGGTTGGTTTTCTCTCAAGGAGGGCATAGTTTCTTAACATTATTTTCAGTAAAGATAAATCATCAAACACCAATTTTGTGAAATTGGCAGACTTTCACAACTTTTGTGCACTTGAGTCCACGTAGGAGGGAGGACTTCCAAAACCAAAATCTACACCTACCCTAGTTTTTGGCCTAAAATTAGACCTTAAAGAAGACATGTGTCACAATTTTTGCCTTGTGAAATATCACCAATTGAAAGAAATTGATGGCAAATTTTCATTACTTTGACACTTTTTACAAATCAAATTGCGCGGTTTGAAATCAAAACCTGTCACAGATGTCTGAAATCTTAAAGCGCCCATGCTCTAAAAGCGATCACAATACAAAGGTACATGTTGTAAAACCGATCATGATACAGAGGTACATCTTGCTTTCTTCTATGTACCAGCGGTGTACATTTCAGGAGGTGGTCGCTTTTAGTGATCACTGCATTACAACTTCAAAAATTTGTAACTAATTCCTTGAAGGTCCGAAAAATATGAAACGACTTGGGTTAGATTCCAATTTCTTTTTTCTTCTGATGAAAATTTACTGAAAATTGTTTCTATGAGTTTAGCTTGCTTGAAAACGCAATCGGCCCTTAAATGGTCGCTTTAAGAGCAGTCACCTTATTGATGTAATGCACCTCCCTATCCTGTTCCCAAAGAACGCGGTAACACGCACAATTTGACAAGTTGATCGAGCTCTTAACAGTGAGTTGCAAGCAACAAAGGAAGCACTCTTCAAGCCGGCCTCAACCAACTTCACATACAATGTATTCAACGACGAGACAGAGACTTGGTGTGACGATCGATACACGATTAAGAAAAACTACAAGGCCTCTTTTCGGTAGTTCTCAAATCATGAATTAATAATTATTTTAGGGGTCACCACGTGTGAACCAGATTTCAAGATAGATGGGTGCGTGGAGGAGTAGGAGTCAATTAATTATGAGGGTGCTAATAATGCTTATGTGATTAATTAATAGCTACATAGCAAAATGGAGGGAACATGATTATGACTCTCTTTCTGCAATTAATTGCTTTGTATCTCAAAGATGAATTGATCGACGAACTAATTAACAAACAGCAAGTTGTAAAACTTTTTAACTTCCACAGAAGTACGGGAGGAGTTCAAGTTTAGTCACTCAGTGGGTGATGGMAATACACAGAGGATTTTAAAAGAGAGAATTTTTTATCTATAGAGTAAATGAAGATGATGGGATCGTGTCAAAATGTAATGTCCTGCAAAGAAATGCGTGTTCCCGACACTGGAAGTGATGAATCAAAAGTTGGGTATCATGTACGTCATTATTGTTATGCAGCTGAATGCAGCTCGAACTTTTCCTCTAATTTGAGGACGCCTGAATTTGGAGGCAATCAGCACCAGTGACAGTACGTGAAACATAGCTTCGTCGGCTTGAATTTGCCAAGAAGCGAAAGAATGGTTTTTAAAAATATTGTACATGCAATGCATCAGTGAGGCCATTCGGTGACACTAATTCATGAGGCCTTAGTTACTAAATTTTGCTACACTGACTGTGGCATCGAATCGATCGAGTAGAATCTGAATTCCACAATCGAGAGGCATCCCAGGCCTTTTCAAAAACAGGCCTGCACCGTCAAGATCATGCTTATCGGAGCTCGTGAGCGTCACCTAGCAATTGTAATGAACATCTGCTCTTACTTACAACTCTTCGTGAACCCAAATCTTTGAGACCTATGCAGCCGGGCCAAGAGCTCTGCTTCAAGACTTTAGAAATTCATCAATTTGCGTTCATGAGGAATTGGCGTCCATGGCTTGGTTGCGAGGGTCTCACATTTGCAATCTGCAGTTCACAAAGCACAAATAATTCCATTGTCAGATTGACTATGAAACTCCCTACTTAATTAGTCTCTTCTTAAATTGTTAATGTATTCTGGAATTGATTGAAGAAGAAGGTATCAATTGAATGGCAACATGAAATTACACTCACCGGCATCGCCTTCTTGAACAGTCGAATCTGGCGCTCGGAAATGGTGGGAAACTGCAAATCCCAAACAGAGAATGATCAGTCAAGGTACAGGAGCTGAGTGAGATGCTCGGGTATATATACATATTCAGATACGACACTTATTGATCGAGCCATGAAGTGCTCTACTAATTATTGGAAGATTCCTTGAACAGAAAATTAATATACATATGTCTCGTTATCGCAAATTGCTTGCCGACAGAGAAAGACTTTGTCAATTAAAGACCGAGGAAACTGGACTCCAGACCGGAGCTTACATTCCACAGCATGACGGTCCAGGTGATATTCTCCGTGCAAGGAGGGGTGGTGAGGGAGCCTTTGTATCTGGCGTAGCTTTTCTGGAACTTGGGCAGGTGGACGGGATTGAGCATGAATTCGGTGGGAGAAGTGCTTTGCAACGGCAGGTGCTGCTCGAACTGGTAATGAATTACACCACAGCGCACCACGTACATCTGTAGAAATATTTTTTGACTTTGATGGCTTTTACAGTCACTTTCTTGGAGGAAGGCAACCTAATTTCACTATTTAGTGTAGTTGATTAAAGCAGGTATAGATTTAGGTTCCAGGGGTTCGAAGAGTCCTAAAAGTGCGAAAATCAAGGAATACCGCCATGTACTTTAATTGAAATTCAATGCAATTAATCTACTTACCTACCTCGAACAGCAAGTCAAAGTCTTCAAGGTTAACCGAAAAGAGGTCAGATTGTTATTCATAATCGTATATCGATTGTCACACCAAATCTCTGTTTTCGGTGACTGACTGAGCGGCGAGGAAACCTGTGATTGAGGCTGCCGCAAGAGTGCTTCCGGAGTTCCGTTGTTGCTTGCAACTCACTGTTAAGTAAGTACTACACTTGTCAACATGGACTTGAGTCCGTCTTAGTGAAGACGATAGGGAGGTGCATTACTTACATGCGCACCTTTGAGTGCGTGGCACGGGTATGGACTTTGGATTTCAATGTCATGCTGGGAGAACCATCCGCCAAACCGCCATTTTCTCTGCCTCTACCAGGAAACCTCTAGGTCGTGCCAACAATCAAGAAGTCAATTTTGTTCAATTGGCGATGTTTCACTCGGCAAAAATTGTGACCCATATCTTCACAAAGGTTTGATTTCAGGCCCGAAACTAGGACAGGTACATAGATTTTGGTTTTCTGGACCATGTGGATTGAACCACACCGAAGTCATGAAAGTTTGCCAATGTTGCGAAAATTGATGTTTGATGACTTAGTTTGATGAAAAAGAATGTTAGAATGTCTTAGAGAAAAAAAGAACCTTCAAATATTTAGAGTTTTTAACTAATACAGTTATACAATATTTTATGAGTCCGCTAACTATCAAATTGGCAGACCTTCCTACTTGAAAATTCAGACTTATACTTGTGAGTGTTAAAAAGATGAATTATCCAAAATTTGTAACTCCAAATTGATGAAAAGTCCCCCAGGTTTCAAACTCCAAATTGAAATTGAAATTTGCTCATTTGAAAATAATAAGCCTGTCCACAGTGAGTGGCTCTAACGTACTGAAGGCTGAAATTCTATCACTAAAAGAGGTAGAAACTCCACAGACTTTGTGTAACGCATTCAGCGTCTTGCACTCACAGCCGTATTCAAAATGTTAGATTATATTTACTTTCTGTTTTACCCTTGAAAGAATTCAGCTTATTATCTACTTGGTTTCATCAAGACAAAAAGTTAATGTAAGTTGGAACATGGCAAAAGTTTTGACTATTAATCACCATATGATCCTGATTATCATCTCGAACAATCTAGCTAGAGCCAGCCTTACAAACTGTACCAAAGAAAAATCAACAGTGTTATGAATTTGCAATTGTACCAAGCCCGGCATTATAGATATGAACTTCTCAAACTGCTTTTGAGCTTTATTGGTACTTGTTCTTGTTTATCTTCAGGTACAAGATATAGTGTCCTAGGCTTATCCATATAAGGTACGCACCCCCAAAATCGCCCGTGATCTAAAACTGTCATCTTCACACTCCATACATCTCCAAAATCAATTATGTACTTGTGTGCAAGAAACGCTTTAATTTTAGAACCAAACTTTGTTCCTTCATAACTTTTGCATATTGTATCCAAATGTTACATGCTTTGGTGCATTGGAACCTCCTGTCACTTGCCAACAAGACAATATGAAAATCTGACCAGCCAAATAATTAATAGTAACTAGGCACAGTACCAATTTGTGACGGTTTGGGGTGTACCCATCTTATGGCATCCATGTCATGCACATGAATAATATATGCTCAAGTAAGATGTTGGGCATATTGTTTTGCATACCAGGTTGATCAACTTAAACTTCGAGCTCAATCGGCAAGCGAGTTGATAGTCACAACATCAAAACACTAAACAGAGTTACACTAGAATACTCTAGCATGCATGAAAAATTGAAAAATGCACCTTTTGAAACCAATATTTGTATATTATATATACTGTCTAATGCAACGGTCATTTGGACATTGACAACTGCACAGTAGCCATCCGGATTAAGCTGTTGGCTTATTAGGAGTTCTATCCTGTTACCCGGTAGCTAGGTACTTCATACATATCGGTACCTACCCAACAGATTCACACGTAGTACATATAAAAACATCTAGAGGAAGAAACTCTGCACTCACTATACCCATCTGACTGACTGGTCTTTAATTTCCACATTTATCTAGCTAGTACCCACTCTAGATAATTATATATTTATGACGTGGCCTGTAGCTAGCTAGCCACGTACTGTTCGAGCCAGTCGTTTCATTCAACTTTTTCAAGTGCTGTAAACCCATTTGGCGCCCGAGAAGGCGTCGTTGTAGTAGCACTCTCCAGCATTGGGTCCGTTGAGGCTCGCGACCTCCGTTTTGCATCCACCTCCGGTATAGAGACTGGCGGATTCTCCATTGAGCAGACTCTTGATTTCGACTGCTGCCGCACCGTTCATGGTGCAGCAGACGCCCGCCTCGATGCTGTAGCATCCGCCGCCCACCGTACTAACTTAGTGAAGAGGATGTGGAGGTGCATTACATGTGCAGCTTTTGAGTTTTGAGTGGCATGGGGATGGACTTTGGATGCAATGGCATGGTGGGAGAACCATCCAACACTAAGCGTAGCTGCCAATTTTTCAGCCCCTAGTACCAGGAACTRCTGTAGGTGGTGCAAATGACAAACAGATGAGTTAAAATTTTAATGAAAAAAGAATCATGTTAGATTGCACTCTCCTTGGGAGAAATTAAACCAACCTTTGAATTTTTAGAATATTTAACTCTCGTAGAATATTCTATGAGAATCTTCAGTTGAAAGCATTGGATACCTACTCACATAGTCAAAGCTACTACCATTGACAAACGGATGAGTTCAATTTTTAATGAAAAAGGAATCATGTTAGAAATTTAGAATACACCCTACTTGAAAAAAATTAAACCAACCTTTGAGTTACTTTTCAAAATATTTAACTTACACAATATTCTATGAGTTTCTTAAATTGAACGCATTAAATATCTACTCAAGTATTTATGCTACTAGAACCATAGAGTATGACTTTCTTCAACCCCTTCCCTCATCAATCCTTTTGTGAGTTTCTGCACATTTTTTTTTATATCTTTGTACAAAAATACTAGTTAGCGTAATTTCATGAAATTAGTCATTAAGGAAGGTTGTCTTCTTAAGATTTCAATATTGCATTGGATGAATGAGAACTTAGTTGGACTAAACAAAGCTTGCAATTGGTCTATTCATCGTACAAAAAAGGGATGTCATCTTTGGTGCAATTAAGATTTTGAATTTCAAATCTCCCATTTAATACAAGAATGGCCCAAATGGCAAAATCTATCCATGATTTGGCTATAAAAATTTTCTATATTTTATTTTAGCTTGAAAATTCAATAAAAAGTTAAAACATTAAAAAGTCTCTTCTAAAAACTTCATTTTCAAAAAGTATCCAAAAGATATCAATAAAAAATGTACTTTAAAGTAGAAAAAAAATTAAAATAAACAAAAATACTCAACAGTTCAATTTTGAAAGTAAAACATTCAAAAGAAAATCTAAGTTTTATTTCAATTTTTTTTATTTTTTCATATTTGAATGCATGCCCCACAAGAAACAAGAGCTCAAAAATCATGTGGGATGTGTAGTATTTTTAAAAAATCTTGTGCTTTTGTGAGAACAAACTATTATTTTATGAGATTTTGATTGATGAAAATACAATATTGAAAGTTCAAGATCACTTGTTCAATGGGAATTGTCCATTTGTTTCAAAAAAAAAAAAAAAAATTCAAGATCACTTGGAATTAACTTTACACCAAGATTAATTTTCAATATGTGTCCATGCTTTTTCAAAAACATTAAAATTTTCCATTTGGTACATTTGAACATAAAAGATGGTACATTCTCCTATGTGCTCATCCTTCATTGTAATAACGCTACCCTTTTCTTATGTAGAAAGTATTTGAATTTGTGAAACACACTATACATGGAAGTTCACAATGTTTTAAATAACATCAATCTAATGACTCTACACTATTTTCATACTATTTCACATACTGGTATTATCCAAAGTTCCTTTAAATGTTTGTGCACTATTAAGTACACACTTGTCATTCCTTCATTTCGGGGCTTGCACTAATTAAATTAATTTGCATGTTGATATAGTATAACCACTATTTGTCAAAGATTGTTTTACATTAAAAAAAAATTGATAATGAGCATAAACCAAAGATTATGGAAAATAAGCATGCCATTACACAAAGTCAAGTTGAAAAAGTTTCAATTTATGTGCACACAATGCACATTTTTTAATTATCCACTATTCTTAGTATCAAAGAAAACTCACCATTATGTATTAAATTGAATACTTTAACAAAAATGGCAATTTGAAAAATGCTAATTTTTTTGAATATTTCTTATGAGTATTTTCTATTTCACCATACAAAAAAATTGAAAAATATAAGAAATTGAAAAAYTCATAAAACTATTTACTTTTAGAAGTATTTTACACTAGATCTATAGTCCTCTGTACAACATTTTCCTTATGTTGCGATATAGTTACATTGTTTTGATCTATTTGTCCAAAATACTAATCGAATTACTCACTTTAAAATTCTATTGTTTTACAAATAAATACTACAATACACTAGGATGTCAACAAGCACTAATTTAAAATACTCTTGCTTTGGTAATTTAGTGTAGAGTTCTTTTAAAATCATGAAATGTCACAGTTTTAGTCCTAATCACAATATTATTGAAATACATAACATCCAGTAGCATTGACTGATGTTGCCTTCCCTTAAACAAAATGATGTGGAATATACCACATCATTTCATCCAAGGGATGAAATTGTGTGGTTTATTCCACACCTCCATCAGTAATCACTAATGGTACATTTGCACCAATTTTTTGAAAGCACTAGTATTGTAGAGCTAAATGATTCAAAGGCAGAGCAATATATCGTGCCAACGAACTGGGCCCCGCAGGCTAGATTTACCGTTGGGAAAAACGAAGGAATGTTTTATTTTTTGCACAATTTTTTTTTTGCAATTTCTGAATTCATATTTGCAATCAAAGACCCCAAATTAGCTAGGGGAGCAAGAGAACATACCCTAGTGACGGCTCAATATAGGGGGCTTTTATTTACTTTTACCCCAAACATTATCCTGCGGGGCCCAGTTCGTTGGCACAATATATTGCTCTGTGAGTCAAAAAACAACAACCAAATCTTTGTCAGCGTTTGGAGGCAGCTGCGACGAGGTGTGTGTCTGACATAGATAGAAACTACACAACAAAAGACCTTGTTGTTCACACACAGTAGGGGTAGTCACACCTTTTCGGAGAAAGTGTGATTTCTCTGAGAATGTAGACGTGGCAGTCTGAGAGTCTCTTGCGGAGCACAATTTCTCAAGGAAATTGGAGTGCCGTTTCTTCTCCCAAGCACATGAAGCAACGGCGTTCCTTAAAGAAAATTCTTGAGGACTTTGCAGATGGTTGGCTGCGCTTGATCTATGGAGCTCACTTTCAGTATGACAGGTGATTGTTTCTTCGATGATTGCTCCAAACATAAAAAAAGGGTAATCACACCTTCTCCACCAACACATGCTTTCTGTTGGTTCCTCTTTTGTCTACTACATTTCTCCGACTTCAACGAAATTTGATTCTCGGAGGAGGTGTGACTACCCCTAGTGGGTTACGCAACATTTGAGAAGTGCTATTCAGGTGCAATTTAAACTCAATCTTCAAATTGGAAGAAAGGTTTTACTACGTTTGGGCCCAATACTAAGAAAATAAGTGGAGGCTGGAAGTATGAGACAAGGAATGACGTTACGGCAAACATGTTGCCTGCCACTTTCTTGAGCACGAACGGGACAGATTGAGCACCTTCAGCATCAATGACGTTGTCCACTCTCTGGTGCGACAACTCTGTTGTGGTTGAAGCTTACACGAGCAAGGACAGTAGAATCAGAACGAGGGACAAGCTTGAGTGCGTGGACAAGGAACGCCGCTCCTTTATAATTGGACTCTCAGGGCCCCCATTAACTCTAACCGCTCCTAGAACTCTAGCATCTACATTCTGGCAAGAAGTGCAACTTATTTATTAGCAACGTTAAGTTCAAMACTTAAAAAAATACGTAGACCACAACGTCATGTAAGGTGGGTACACCCAAAAGCGCCACAAATTGGTATTGTGGCTAGTTACTATTATAAGGCTAATCAGAATTTCATATTGTCTTGTTGGCAAATGAAAGCACGGCCCAATGCACCAAAAAACACAACATTTGGATATAGTATGCAAAAGTTATTAAGGGTCAAAGTTTGTTTCTGAAAGCACCATCTACAATCTGTGTACATGCTTGATTTTGGAAATATACATGGATTGTAGATGGCACTTTAAGGTCAGCTGCGCTTTTGGGTGTACCCACCTTAACCCAAGAAGGACGCTGCAGACACTTAGTGTCCGATGGATGATAGAGTATAAACTCGTGTGGGACAGAAGTGCAACTATTCATCCTTAGAATTTTGTGTGGAAAGGGGAGAGCTTCTACAGTACTTTGACTTTGAATGAGTTCTTTTGAATTTTTTAATACCAATTGTTCCCACGGTTTCAGAAATGATGAATTCCACAGGGACCTCCCGCGTCCTTCTAGGGTTAACAACGCTCTCAATGGCCGCCAACACCAGTTCCACGTAGGCTCAGGGAATACAAATTGCCTCCAGTGTGAAAGCTCAATTGCTGCAATTTCTAGGAATGAAAGCTTAGTTGCTACAATTTCTAGGAATGCCCTCCACCCACCGCTATTAGTGACTGGTGCGAACGTACCATTAGAAGTTTAACTTAAAAGTATTAAGCAAATAATTCATAGATTACATAGAATTTAGCCTCTACTTTGATTTACTCCACGAACCATTTAGTTATTTTAATTGCAATGGTGAAGACAGCTTTATATACACCTAGGATGGTAGGAGGTAGAACAATCCATGTGGGCTTTGTAATCTAGAAGTAGTAGTTTCTCAACTACTTATAGAAAAATCTAAATAAAAGTAGGAATTGTGTTAAAATCAGAATTTCAAACCTCATTTTGGCATAGTAGATTAACTTATCACAAAGACCTTCGTACTAAGATAAGAGTCAGTAAATCAGATTCATTTTTATCTCTAGGAACCCTTTTGAGATTTTGAACCTCCAATCATAAGTTACGTCTTGAATTCAAGAAAGATGTTTGAAAATGGCAAAACTTATTTCCCTTCCTMCACCTCTTTAAAATTTATCCATAACTTTTGATTGTGCATTTGAAATCTCAAACAGATTTAGGGGGGAAAGGGGCATTTTTTTTCTGATGTGAGATCAGCATCTGTGGATTAGGGGATTTGGGGGGAAAGGGAGAAATTGAAGCCAAATAGGGTGTTCGTATCTTTTTAAGGGATAGGATAATAACAATAAATCTTGTCCCTTCAATACATACAACTTCAGTATCACTTCACTTAACCGACTACAGTCTTGGAACCAGAGAATTCACGCTACCAAATTCACTTAGAAAACTTCAGTTAGAGCTGGTGGTCAGCAAGTTTGAAGCAATAAGTCGCCGTCATTCCGGCACTCCTCCACAAAGGAGTAAAAAATGCTCATCATCCCACCAGACCCTTCTCCTGTCCACCTTAACTACGACCCTAAAACCCTAACACAAAACCCCAAGTGTAAACCCCAAGACAGTGTGCACAATGTACTGTACAAAAGTGATCAGCAAGTTTGAATAGAATGCCATCATGCCGGCTATCAAACCAATAGGGAAACAAAAATTCATCACATCACTTTGCAAATACACATTTCCAACCATGAGAGCCAAAAATTGCTCTCATCTCATCTCATGGTACTGCTGGAAAGACCACTACTGTAGCGCTAGAGATGCACGAGAAAGTTGAAGATGGAGGTCAGCAAGTTAGAAGCATTAAGTTAGGGGCAGTCTGGCAATACTCCCAAACGGAGTCGAAATGCTCATGCGTGAAACCAGCCACATATCATTAAGACCACAAACCCTATCTCTAAACCGCCAAATGTTGCAAGAAAAAAGATGCAAACAGAACAGAAGCTTGGCGCTACATCAATCGCGAAGACAAGCAATAACAAAGTTGAAACATAAGGAGGCACTACGGATAACTTAGTCCTGAAGCCAGCGGGGAGGTGAGGAGAGGAATGGTGTCTGCGCTTGCATTCTCGAGGGGCTTTGTAGCAAGAAAATTAGGTTTAGGGTTTACAGAACGGTCACCCGGGATCTGTATAATCGTCTTTGCATGTTAGTTATGTCCTCATTAGGAAAAAGGAAATTCAGCTAAATTAATTGAAAAAATTAACTAGAAAGTTAATTAACTAAAAATTTAATTCAAGAGCTGAACTAGATGAAAAAATTGATCAACTAAGAAGCTAAAATTTGCTTTGGTAATTAAAAGGTCTTTAATCCTATACCAATAAAAATATATATGGTAGAACTATAAGGTTGATATATGAGGTTATATCAATAATATTAATATCTACTAAAAGCATTTTGTAATTATGATAATCAATTTAATTTTTAGTTTAATTTATAAAACTAAAATAATTTAAATTAGAACACCTCATGTTATTTAATTCCAATTGTACATAATATTGTGTGCACCTATGTAGCAGTAAGCCAGTAACAACTAACAAACATCAACTGAACCAATTCAAATGGCTAGTTCATATATTTATTTATTTTGAYTCATTCTCTGTGCTCCCAAAACTTCAGCAATCCAAATGGGAGGAAGTTCTTGAGCTCACATATAATGATTATAAGCATGTAAAAAATAGAAATAAAAAAGACTTTACATTGGTAGGTGGAGATTTCTTCAATCCAACGGAGGAGCCCAATCCGGCTCTAGATGGGAGTTCCGGCCACCAAAAACCTCGGCCCGATTGCTCCCTTGGGGCCGGATGGTTTGGCGCCAAAACCATGCCACCTAATGCGACACGTAGGATGAGTTGTAGTTCCGGCCGGCCCCAAGTATAAAGCCCTTGGGCCAGATTTGGAGAAATTGAATGATCCTATTGGTTCAAACTTGGAGAGTTTCGGCCGGCCTTCAATCCGGCCCCAATGTAAACCGGGCCTTAGCCCTAGCATCCTTATTAAAAAATATTGTTTTTTTGGGTATTTTTAGTTGTTGAATTGTCTAGTATACTTGACGTGAAAGTTCTATGTGTTTAAGTAATCTAGGATGAAAGTAGATAGTTGTTTGGAATATGGGTACTTTAGTTGTTGGAATGCACATTGGGTTGACAGAAAGACCACAATTTATTGCCATTTAATGATGATGTACATAAAGATTGCAACAAATTCTTAACTTTTTTGATGCTTAAGATTTATTGACCTTGTGAATGCTCATCTTGTAATCTCATTGAAGGCATTCATTGTAGCCAAACTTGGATGTGCCTCTAATCATTTTGACTTATTGTATGATGTACAACTATTGGTCAATGATGCTTTTGTTTGGCAATACATTTAGTAATTTTCTTAGGATATTGAAGGCCAATTGTTTTAAAACGTTGGCTCTATTTGTCCAATTAAAATTTTTTTTTTTTTTTGAAAGTATGATGGATCTTGTTTTGTTGTTTGTACTTCTAACGTGAAGGCAATAGTGCTCAAATTTTGGGAATTTCAATTAGAACTTGAAAAGTCATCATTTTCCAAATGTTTTATATAAATAGTTGATTTTGTTTCTATACAAAAATGCATGGAAATGATATAATTCAACACTAAAGATGTGGCAAAATTTACTTCTAATGATCCTAATGAGAGGTTGCAATGAGTCTCTGTTATTCTGGATTTGATTCATGAGTGCCTGGCTTCCATATATTTAGGTCTGTCACAGGTGAAACCYTTTTAAAAACACTCTTTTTTTGTTCTTAAAACTTGTTTTTCTTGTTTTTACACCAAGGAGCCATATTCTTGGTAAGAACCTCCAGAATGCAGTAAAATTCACACTTACTGTTTTAACGGATAATACTCACCCTAAACTCTCGATTTCAATTGACCAGCTATAAGATTTCCCCAACTTCCGTGAAATTCGAAAAAACAGAAATGGAGAGTTGAAGGACATTTGATATACTGTAGATATCTCATTGAATAGACAGAAAGCAGATAAAGGGCAAAATTTTAATGGAGGAACCAGTTCTATGTTGATTTGGCACCAAAGACGGTAACAAAATCAAGGTAGAACTGACACCCACGTTTGCATTAACTTCACTGCATCAAATGCTACGTAGAGACTAAAATGGTTTCAATCATTTACCACAAATGTAAGCTCGAAGGAGCGACAAATGATTCTCCCCATCTTGACCTGATTCATCCACGTGAGAATTACAAGTGATGCGGTTCTGTAATGCAAGCACCAAGTCACGAGCTGTTTCAGCGGTGTCTGAAATTCCTGGGCCAACGCCATTCTTTACGGGAGCAAACTCTTCACTTCTATCAACCTCCAAAACAGCGACCTGTGCAATCGTATTCGTCACAGCCAGTGAGAAATACAGCATAGGCATGCATTATTGAGAATGAAAAGTACCAGTGATTTGAAATGCTTACGCAGGATTGGCGCTAGTCTGAAATGCAAGGAAAGCAATTTATAACTTGAAGTATTTGAAATGGATGGATTCTATGGATCTGATGCAAAACAATCAAATTTTTGCTTTTCACTTCATCATCAAAAACCACAAAATCTTAAAAAAAAATTGAACACCAGTTTGCTGACGGATTACTTTGAGTGAATGGAAGAGAATTTCAGGTTCTTTGGCTTCATTTCTGTATGAACTTTAATGTCCGAAAAGAACTCTTGCAAGGAAACGAAATCAAAGAAGTGAAATGAACTTAAAAAATAAATTGCATGGTGTAGAAGGGATAATAGACCAGAAGACTCACTTTCTCAGGGTCACAATGTGCGAAAGCATCGAAAATAAACTGCTCCAGCTTGACCCCATTCGGCCGGTCGGGCGCATGAGTTGCCATTTCCCCTGATTCATCTTTCTTCAGACACGGTATCCTCTTTAGTGCACTATGGAAACCAAGTTCGAACTTTGGGTTTGCCAGCTTCAACAGGTAGTCCACTGAGAAAAGGTTTATACAAATATGAGCTGCTCGGTAAACCAGATCATCTCCTTCTTTCGCAGTTCGTAGTGTATCTGGCATCTCATTGTACTCTAAGACCCCATATTGGCTGGAAGAAGACGTTTTCTCAATATCATTCATATCTCTTTCTTCAACCACATCAGACTCCAAAGCATCCTGGCTATCTTCACCCTTGGGATTCTCTTCAGTGTGTTTTTGAAGGCATAATACACCTACGGCCTCGTCAGGTGAAGTTCTCTTCACAACCTTCACACCCACATCCGCTTTCTGCTCATGTGCATATCCAAAGAACACAGGGTCTCCAACTCGTACTAGAGCATTATCTACTGAATACACCTGCAGTACCCAAGCAATACACTCATTAGTATAAACTAACTTAAATTAAATAATTCTAGACCACTCTAGAAATCAAGTGATTCTAGAAATAATATGGGTCATATGCCGAGTAGTTATCAGACGAGGATTGTTTCGGGCAATGATCAATGGTCGTTGATTGTCCAGAGTTTAATAAACAGTTTAGAATTATATAAAATAGAGCTAACTGGCTGTCATCGGATAGATTATCATTGAACGAAGTGGTTGTCAGAATTCTCAAAAGCAGCACTGGATGTGCACTAAAAATAGGGACAAGGCAAAGCGGAGTGAACAAAAAGAGAGAGAATTGCTTAGTTAACAAAAAAATTCCAACTGTACATCCAGTTACAAATCGGCATACCTGGACATAGTTCACGCCTTCTTCAGAAAGTCGATCAACGATATTTTGAGAATGCAGAGCAGAAAATAGACCTCCATTTCCTGTAGGCGCTACAGCTAGTTTCCATGGTGATTCTAACAGGATTGTTTGCTCCTCATTGGGTTCTACACAGGGTAAACTGTCTTGCTTAACAAACCACACCTGCCAAGTCTCACTGTCTCAGTCCATGTGCCAAATCGAAATCATTCAAAGCAAGCAGGAAGTGATGTATGGCAAGAAAAATGACTCTTCAATCTCTAGTTCAACAGTGGACAGCTTCCTCTCCATTCCACCTATACTTATAAAAGCTAAAGTGAGAATTTGCATCAAATTTACATCCACCTTTGAAGTGGTGATAAACTGAACGTGGATCGAGGTCTTCAGACGCTTGGAGCATGGTAATTACAGCACTTTCAAGATCCTTACTGGTGTGCTTTACAAACATGATCTCATTCTCGAAAAACATAGATGGATGCACAATAACATAACCTGCAATCTGCTTGAGAAGATGGAAGCGGTTTTACCTGAGACACATCTAATCCAAAATAATCTTTCTCCTCAAAGAAAGCCCGAGTAGGAGCATCAGTAGCATCACTTGTCAAAACAATCCATGGTATTTGAGGGGTTGCTTCAGGGTCAACCTGCATGAGAAAATAGCAAATAACAAAAATTTCAAGTTCTTATCACACGTGGGCACCCAGTTTTGAGATTCATACATCTCTGCTTCTGCTGCAGCTGTTCTCATCCCACCGAAATGCCACCAATTTCAACCATCATTCAAAAACTAAATTTCGTTACTCATCAAAACACATCGAGGAAATTACAATTTCTTCACTCACGAGATGAAGCGCGCGTTGAATGACAGACTGTAGGCCTAGTTCCTCCTCCATTTCTCTCAAACGCAGCTTCATTCCTTACGCTTGAACATTTTCGGAGGTCCAAAGAATGCAGGCAAGAATTAGTGTAAGAGCTTCCTCGCACTCGACTGAGACAAGATTTCGAGGACGGAATCAACTGCTTGAGGAGCAGCATCGAATAACACGGCGAAGCACCCAAACAGGATGCAATTGAGGTCGCCATTGTGCATACACTCCACCTTAAACCCTAAACCCTAAAAAAACCCAAAACGAACTGAATCGCCAAGGGGAATTCCGTACTGGATTCCTAAGAGAGTCAAAGCCGCTTCGAATCCGAGCATTTGCACGTCTTTCTTTTGGCTCCTTATCTCCACAAGCATCCACTTAGTTCATTAACTCTCGATTTGTGCCAAATTGAGAGACTAACAAGAGAAAAATTCTAGACCCGAGCTCTCCCAACCTGCTTGTTKCTCTCCATCTCCGAAATGGAGAAAAGAACGGCCTGTGGAATCAATTTCAAGCTCTGAATCTCCAGCAATCCGAAAGGTGAAAATACAATCAAATTCTCCTAAAACAATTGTGGSTTCTGTTCTGAAGTGTGGACAAAACGAGTACCCTAAACAGAGTGAAAAAAATAGCATTCACAGAAACGTGGGCAAATGGGAGGCAGCAGCTGAAGCATGAGGATGTCGCCAATTCGCATTCGAGCACTGTGAAAATGGGTTCTGATAAGGGATTCACAGTAAGTGGATATGGCCGACGAGACTCGAACGAAAGGGGGACGGAAACGGGGTCCTCCGACGAATTAGGTCTTGGAATAGCTAACCTTTCGCCATGTAAGGTAATACAGCCCATTGTGGTCAGAATTTGGAGTCTACCCTCACTCTATTGTTGAAATTTTTCAAATTTTTTCCCATGTAAAGACAAGTGTGAGAAATAGCGAGAGCAAGTGAAATTATATTTTTCAGAAAATGTATGAATTTGTTATGAATTTTTGAAGTAATTTGCCCAAAAGAGTCAATAGGTTGCCTAATAACCAACAAAAATTGTATACAATATGCTCTCATCATAATCACCTAAAGCCGTCACTTTTAATTTCTAAAGTGGAAGGCCTTCAAAAAGTCACTTCCTACAATAATTTACACTCAAAAAGTAGGATGTTTCTAATGAAGTCACTAATGACTCCATGAGTGTCAAGTTAGACAATGATTATGGCCTGAAAAACTGTCATGGGATCATTAGGTGTCTACTATGGGTCATGTGACTGCAATGGGATTTTTTACCTTACCGAGTGGACAAAAATAATTCTAAAAATAAATGTCGGAACTTTAGAAAAATTATTTGATATATAATAGTGAAAATAAGAAAATTGGGAAAGAAAAATTCTATTTTTAGCAAATGTCAAACCGTTTTATGAAAAAACAAATAAATATTTGACAGAGAGGTGCCTACCTCCAATCTCAATCTTCCATCATGATGCATTCTTCTCTTGGTGAGGATATACCCTTCACATGTCATATCTTCAAGCGCAATAGTGATAAATGCTAATAATGCAAATAAACCACCAATCCATTAAGTAGTGCAAATGCAATACCAGAAGGCAACGTTTTTATTTTCTTTTTGGGGGGGGGAGGCCAACTTTTCTTGTTTGTAAAAAATGATTTCAACTTAGAAATCTATACATGCACCAATCAGCAAGGACACGCAAACTTTTAATATTCCAGACCAAAAAAATTGTTGCCATGAAGGGATGGGTTTGAAAACTCTACAAGAAGATGCTTGCTAAAGCTTGCAATTGGGGAAAACTTCACATGAAATTCATTGAGTACTTAGATGATACTAGAATATCCTATGCCATTGCTACAACCATCAACATGTTAAAAGTGATGACTAACCCCTCCTAAATCTCCTCGAATAAAAGTTCCGTAATTTTGTGATTTTTTAAAAGCCAAAAATAACCCAAGAGTCCATAACTTTCTCACAGTGGGTTGAAGAACCAAGAACTTGACCATGGGACGCAAACAAACAACAAACAAAAGGTATGGACCTTTGRTGAACTCTTTCCGTGGGAGCGATACAAATCTGATACATATTCCATGCSTAGCGTAGATAATTGTTCAAAGAGAAAAAAGTCCACTATATGTACTCCTATTCTGCAGTAAWAAGAAATCATGTTCATAGAAATACAATATTTAATCAATATTTTTCATTGTCCAACACACGCAGGAGATAGGTTGGATAGAGGTTTTCCAATCCAAGTAATCGTCTGTTAATTGCTCCAGAACGAGTGCCCAATTCATATCTATTAACGTCACCTTCGAAAGAAGACTCTTGTGTGTCATGTCATGCAAAAGAAACGAAATTTCAGAATAATACTTCGTCATAGATTAATTACGAATCGGCGCTCCGCAAATGCTGAAGCGGTGTCCCAAGTGCTGATAAGCACGCAAGCGAACTRGTATACAACTGTATACAACTGAACAGGAATGATCCACAAGTAGTGGAGAATTGTMGTCTAGCCATGGAAAATTGAAAACCAACCGACAGGGAGCCTCAACAGAAAGCCACCTTCATATAGACCTCATTCGAAATTACATCAAAAATATTCCAAAATCATCGAGGAATAATTATGTACATAGACATAGGTATAACATTAAGCACCTGGTAAAGCCGGCCGAGAAATGCACGCTATTACTTCACATAAGTACAAAAATCAGACTTCAGAGAGCATCTGCAACCGTAGAATGACGTTGAAGCCCACATCTAGGACAACAGGTCGGTTCTGGAATTATAGGGGCAATGTGTGGCCGTAGAAAAGGGTGCTCGAGAAGCTCCGGAATTCGCAGCCGCTTTTTACGATCCCACTTCAAGCACTCTTTAATCATATCTGTTAACCAGGGATTCGATACACGAGGATAGTGGACCTTGTGGTGTGGATTTGTAATGGCCTGTATTTTTGAGTAGAACGAAAGCTCAGCAAATGGAGTCTGACCATAAACCATCTGATAAAAGATGCACCCCAGAGACCAAATATCTGAGGCTCGGCCTATCTTGATTTCCGCACCGTCTTCATCTGTTTGACTCTGTAAAAATGCCTCTGGGGACATGTAATTCATCGTGCCTGTCTGGACAAATCAAGAGAGGAGAAGAGCGACTTCAGCATACCGAATTGACTGGACCATCCAAATCACAGTAACCCCATAAATGTAGGAGACAACAAATGCAGAAGTGAAGATTGGAAAACAAGTGGGATGTACGCAGGCAAATAAATATCAAATGGTTGTTAAGCTTGAACGAGATCGGCAGCATACCTGATTTTCTTTTACAATACTGGTGGTATCATTCTGAATAGCTTTCGCTATTCCAAAATCGATGAGCTTCAATTCTCCTCTCACGAGCATAAAATTAGCTGGTTTCAAATCAGAGTGCACGATGCGCTCATCATGAATAGTCCTTACGGCCTTAAGAATTTGCTGTCATCAAAGTGAAACAATGAAAATTAGAAACGCGATCAAGCAAGAAGAGATCTAGGGTATTATAACGATACAAGGCAAATGACTTGGAAACCCAGCTGCGCGATCATTTTTACTCGCAACAGCTTCCCGAAAGCATACGTGAAGCTATATGTTAACTCTGCAAGTGCAAGCAGTCAAATACACGTTTCCGGCAGCATCACCTTGAAAGTGTGGACCGGTGATAAAACAAACAAACATGAGAGATAATACCTGCCAGTAAAAGCGAAGCCAATTCTCGTCAAGATCGGTTTCATTGTTGCTGTGCGTTTCCTTGCGCTTCGCAGAAAGAATGCCAGCCAAATCAGTCTCCCCGTACTCCAGGACCATGTAGATGCATGCTTCCTCCATAATGTCTCCACTCTCCGATCTTCTCTCCAACACCTTCTTGTTTGTAACCTACATCAGGAAATTCCACTTACTTAGGCATATGAGATCCATCACATACGTATACCAGGATTAGTCAAAACAAATGAATGCTATTCGTCAGACTAAGTGCGTCTCAGCAACAACGCATCTTCACATACCTCAGAATCAATAAGCTGAATAATATGAGGTTTCCCTCGCAATGCTTTGAGGTACTTAATTTCTTGGTAAAACTCTTGGGCAGTGGACCAGTCCCGACCTTTCAAATTGATTCTCTTCAGAGCATATATAGAGCAGTCGGTCGCAATAACCTTAAAGACCTCACTGCTGCCACCCTTTCCAATTTTGCCCAACTTCTGGTACCGTATTCCATTTACGTAAACAAATCTCTCAGTCTCAGTCTCTGTCCGCATTTTTCTTTGTGGCTGTGGGTTGTGGTTGTAGTATTTTCCTTGCAGGTCTTGAACCACAACGCTTTTGGCTTCAACAAGGGAGCTGCAGACAGTTTGTTTCTCGCTAGTAAAATGAACTCCGCTATCTACCTTGGTCTGAACTGCTCGTCCTACAAAAAATTGCCAAAAAAGTTAGATCCAGAAAACTGTAAAATCAGTAACCAGGGCTGACCTCCCTAGTTGAGATATACCATAAAAGCATACTCCTCATGTACCGTACATGTATCAGCTTCACAAAAACATCGCTCACAAAACATTTGGAGCAGGAAAGAAACATGCCAGATAGTTTCTGGAAAAGAAGAGACTTGAATGTGTCAGTGATAAGGACACAGGCAAAGGCTCAGCACTCACTTGAGGTGTCGATAGGATCGGAACCAGGAAGTTTGTTCTTGTACGGATTTCCACGGGAGAACAACGATTCGTGCTTCTGCATCGACGACCCGTCATCAGTTCCAGCCGAAGACTTTGCTGGCGTCAAAAGAGGGATTGGTTTTCCTCGTTCCTCAACATCCTGCTCTACCGGGTTCTGGTGGTGAATGRGCTGTGAAGTATTCCGGGAGTTTGTCTCTCGGTTATGTCTTTCACTCTCTGCTTTCAGAGTGTCTTTCTGAATACCTCCTAACTTTGAAACCTTATCATCCCGATACACATGAACGGCAGCTTCAGACACATTCGGTGAGAGACCTCGCTGATCAATTGTCGATGTTGATTTGTGAGTTTTTACGGCACCCACACTTTTCAGCTGCCCAATTTTTTCCTTCAGGCGTTCAAGCGACCCAGCGCATTGCTTCCCACTAGAGTAGTCCGAGGAGACATTCTTCAGCCACTCCTTCTCGGTAGATCCCAGATTCGTCTTGCTTGAGTTCACTGCTGCAGGAGCCTGAAAGCAGGCAGAGGACGTCAATAACTGCACGTTTTGAATGAGTAAGACTAACATGGGATCGCCTTTGTCAAATTCGAATACCTCATTTAAACTCACGCGCGCATTCGGGTACACATTCAAAATGCCAATTGGTTGCCTTTTACCTGAAGATTTTATTCACTGCAGACTTCCAAGCTAAGACACCCTTACCTCAAAATGGACCAATGATTCGTGGCTGTATAATCTCCAATTCAACTGATCAGAATAAAAAAATTTAATCTGAAATAGGGCCAAATTTTACATCYCGAAATCAATGAAGAGCATTGAGTATAATGATCAAAAAATGAAWTAAATTTGATAACCAAAAAGTTCCCAAATGACCTACTCAAAACCGCTTTAAAATGCAAGAGATCCAATTKGGGCATCCTGGTCCATAACAGAATTGAACACAGAAAACGGCTCAACCTCCTAAGTAACAGCACCACAACGATACCTGATTCTGTAGCGACGATTCCTTCAAGACGGTATGCAAYCGTTGTTCACTGTTCATCARTCCTCTCGTTCGAACAGAGCCTAATCCACCGGATCCAGGTTCAGACCTATGAGCTCGGGGAACCAAGTTCTCCTTCTCTGAGCTCGGGTCACACCTCGCCATTGCACTGTCCGGATAAAACATCGCTACCTACCTCCGGTCGGATCGTCTCCCTGTAAATCAGTCAAAACCGCCATTCAATTGCGCACTGCACGCTTTAAACTTACATTACCGATGCATCAAACACAGTACGCTGTCAGAGAGCTAAGGCATACGCAGCTTCTCCAAATTGCTACTGCACAGCGGTCTCGCTGACATATCAAGGCAGGGTCAGATTCTCTAAATTCACAACTTACATCCCAGGAAATAATCCACGAATGCAAACTTCGCGAACCACTTGAGCGTGATCGGGCGAATAGTACAAGGCATAGTACCTTCTTAAAACGACGACGACGTTTCATCGCAGGAACCTCCAGTAGCAGAGATTCCTCCTACTCCTCCCATTCCAAAGAACGGAACCCTCCACAATCAATGCGGAAAATGTCTATCCACACCTCAACGCAAAATCCTTCACTCTCACCACCAGCAACCTACCAACGCCCGGCCAACACTCAACCCGATAAAAACTCTCCGAAAACTCTTTCCAAATTCTACGAAGCTCAACACATTCTCGKCAAGCGTCTCAGAATCGATTTCACCGACACACTCTCGCATCACTAATGCAATCTACACCCTCCGAAACCCTACCTCCCAGACTCCAATCGCTGGCCCCCTCCAAGAGCCCAGTCCTGCACCCTACATGACTAAAACTCCCGCTACCCTGCATCAAATGAGATGACAGAAAGTGCAAAATGACGGCACGAAGAAGGTGATGCACGTGATGCAATCGCCCCGACGACGATACTCTTGCGATGACCACGGGAGGTCGGCGACAAGGTGCATTCTCTCGCGCGCCATCGCAGCACAGCATCGACAATTTGGATCAAACGGGGCGGTGGGCGGGATTTCTGACCGTTACGAAAGCATCAAGGGCCGGGTTGTCTGGACCTGTGCAGGGCCCGTGATTTGAGTTCGGATGGATGGCGGATGGATAGTGGATGAATGGCGGATGAGGAGAGGCATCCGTTCGCAACGGCAGAAAGAAGAATCAGCTTCGAGAGCACACTTCCTGATTGGCATTAGGGCTTAAAGGTGATGGAAAAAAGTGTTCATTTTGACTGGATGCATAGATAAAATATTGACTCGGGTTTCATAAAGCATTTACAATTGTTAATCCAATTTAGAAAAGTAAAAAGAGGTGTTTTAAAGTAGTGAAAATTATACTAATTTATTCACTAAGTCACATTGATCATGGAATTGGGCTTCAAAATGAGAATATAAGAATTATGATRGTGGAGCCATGATCTTAGAGAACCTTTTTGAATTCTCATTGTATGGAATTGGAAATTGAGATAACAACATTAGCATCTAAAAGGACAAGGTGATGTTTGTCCACCTTGGGCCAAAATGAAAAGCAAGATGCATATAATTTGACCATTGATAGTGGTTTTCTATCCCAAAAATGAATTATCTAGAAATATTTAAAAACAATCTTTTGAGTTGTTATTGTGTTGCCAAGAATATTTGTGATTTTGAAAAATATAAATATATACAATGACTAAAGGACCCCAAAGTATTACCTTTGTTTAACTCCTAAAAGTTCCTAACTAAAAAAGGAATGTAGATCTAAAGTTTTTTGGTTATATATACAGAGATCATTAGTTTAATACAATTTAGCCACAAGACAATTCTAATTTCTAATTTTTTCTTTCTTTCCATCTCGACATTGATTGATTCATGACCTATACCACAAAGCATCAAGTGACCACACTACATCCTTGAACACTAGACAAATATTTTTTCCAACATAACTTAGATGTACTTCATCAATTTTAAGAAACTCTCAAAGTGAGCATCTAAAAACATTTAAATTCATCAAGTAGACGCTAACTCAAGGATTTAATAGTCTTCTAATATTATGATCCAATCTTAAAATTTTAAAATTTTTTTTCCCATATTCTCAAACTAGAGTAATACAAGATTCTACATTTACATGTGTCAAAAAATGATATTTATCAAAAATTTGGTACTTGTACTAGAAATGGCAGTTTTGAAGCATTTTTGGTGAGAACATAGTCTATGAACTTTAGGGTTTAACACAAGGCACACTACACTGAATAGTAAAATTGGGTTGCCTTTACAATTAGGTTGCCTTACTCGAAGAAAGTTACTCTACAAGCCATCAAAGTCAACAAATATTTCTACAAATACTTCCATTTGTACACATGGAGGTTCATGAGTTCCAACTACACCAATAACAAATTCAAAAGTAGTGCATTCTTGTACAAAAACAATCAATATTTATATACTGTAGAATGTACAGAAATTAGTAAGGGGCAACCTAGTTTCACTATTTAGTGTACACTAAATAGTGAAGTTAGGTTGCCTTTGCAATTAGGTTGCCTTCTTCTAAGAAAGTGACTAGGTTGCCTTCCTCCAAGAAAGTGACTGTAAAAGCCATCAAAGTCAAAAAATACTTCTACAAATACTTCTATTTGTGCACATGGAAGTTCATCAGTTCCAAATACATCAATTACTAATTTAAAAGTAGGATATTTTTGTACATTAGCAATAAATATTTATATAGTGTGGCATGTCAAGAAATTAATGAGGGGCAACCTAATTTCACTATTCAGTGTACACTAAATAGTGAAATTAGGTTGCCTTTGCAATTAGGTTGCTTTCCTCCAAGAAAGTGACTGTAAAAGCCATCAAAGTCAAAAAATATTTCTACAAATACTTCTATTTGTGCACATGGAAGTTCATGAGTTCCAAATACACCAATTACTAATTTAAAAGTAGGATATTTTTGGACATTAACCATAAATATTTAAATAGTGTGGCATGTCGAGAAATTAGTAAAGGGAAACCTAATTTCACTATTCAGTGTAGAAGGAACAACAGTGAGGGTACTTCTCCGAAATGATAAAAAAGACACTGTTAGGAGCGAGCCCGAGCAAGCAACCGAGAACGAAGAGTCAAAGCAGTCCGCCCAAAAGCGCAGTCAACCGAGAACGACGATCTGCAGTTGTTCCCCGCCGAAGTCGCTCACGTTCCGTGTGTTTCTAGCCTTCACTTCCCGTCCTCCGACCTTTACTTCCACTCCTCACAAGCCCCTTTCAACCTTCCAATCTCTCCCTCCTACCCTCATTGATTTCTACTACTCATCACCCTTGTTGGGACCCCACATTCCTTCTTACTGCGTCCAATTCCACAGCAGAGCCTCACTCACTTCTTCCCCGAAAAAGAATCAAACACCCGAACCATCCAAACCATTTTATTAGATCAATACCCATTCTCCCATTTCCCACATTTTCCTACACTTTCCTCACACTATTCTTGAGAATCGGAAGGGGGAGGGAATCGGGTTCAGAAGTTTGCACTTCAGTACAATTTCAATTTGATCTGGTGATTTGCACTCGGTGGTGGGTGAATTTTCTCAATCAGAAGAGCAAAATTCGGGTGAGGTTCGATCAATTGGGACTCGGTTACCCCATTAGCGTGCTTTGGTGACGTTCACAGAGATGGGTATGCTTGAAGTGTGATTTTAGTGAGGGTATGGCTTAACAAGTGTCGGTTCATGTTTTTTCCTGCTCCGGAAGTTTTTGTGATGAGGCGATCCATATTCTCTCTTTTGGTTGCTGATGTTTGAATTGCTGTGAAAACGCAGCGTTGAAAGGATATAAGAAGCTCTTGAAGAATGCGTGTCTCGTGACTCTGGTGGTGGAACATTTTCCGATTACGCCGTGAATTTTGCAGGTTCGCCAAATTTCTTAAGTTTGTTTCTTGCTTTCCTTTGTGTTGTGGACCGTARTCTGCTGTMAAGAYAGTGGTGGAGTGAATTGAAACTAATGCATAGTATTTTCARTAGTGCATTCTCTTTGTGGCCATAGGGTTTCGATTGTGTTCATAATTTTATCGACCAGTTCTAGCAGGGTCTACGTGGCTCTTACAATCAAAGGGACCTCGCTAATGATGTGTGCATGGCCACTTTCCCAASYATATAAATATAGGGTAGGGATTTTCCATTCTCCTGTGAATGACAGAGAAGGCTACAGGGGTAGATTCCTGGATTATAGAATGTGATGTCTACGGGGGTTAGTAACCATGGAATGAAAATGGCATGAGATTTTGTTGTTGAGGTGYTGTRGAKTTTTTCCGCCATTTTTGCCCTTTGTGACGTTAACTAAGAATTGTCAGTGTTAGTTGTTCTCGGGAATGCAGGGGTTAAAGCTATCTACGAGTTAAGAGAGATTCCCAGTTGGTGGTAATTGCATCACTAAATGTATTACAAGTCCACTAGTGTTAGCTTGCCGTGTTGGTCACGCAAATTAGGGTGGTCTTTCCACCAATTGAATCATATTTGTCTTGCCTCTCTCAAGTTYAAAATGTTTAATACAATCTAATTTTAATAATAACCTTGCCTTAATTCACTCAACTCTCTCTACTTACAGGTTTTGTGATTGAACATTCCTTGTATGTCGTTAGAAGGTGTCATATGTGTACACATTTGATTGTACAACTTTTCATCTTTCAAGTTGTGACTGCTATTAGGAGACCATTTGTCCCAGAGGCAGTGTCACTGGAAAGAGCTAAGTGTGTTGTGGTCACTCGAGACAAGTTTTTCAGGGTTATGAGAATATGAAAAATGACACAAGTTCAATAGTTGATGTCTTGAGATTGGTGTCCAAAAATTATTGAAAATTCCGGATTTTCTGAAAGCCTGTGATAGTTTGTGTCGTGAGATTAGTCTCCAAATCACTGAAAAGCTTGGTGTATTTGAAAACCCTGTGAAAACTGGAGCATTGACAGTTCACCTTCATTTAGTGCTCCTGATTGCTGATTTCTTTGTGTTTTGAGCAGCTTGCAATGCGGCTACTGGCAGTAGCCATGGAGTTTTGGTCCAAAGGCAACATCAAGGTGAATGTTCCGACACTTCTATTTTCTTGTGTCGGTGTATCAATGTTTCAATGGGCTGTATTAATGGGACTTGAGGAAGTGCTCATTTGACAGAGCCTCCTCAAAAATATTGGTCCGGAAGTACTGTTTTAAATAGATAGCAGATTAGGCTTTTAAGCTATGCCAAATTGACTTTCCACGTCTTTTTATTAAGGATGCTGGCCAATTGAGTGATGCCTTGTGACACTTTTGGACAAAAGAAAAAGAGTAATTATGCCACATTTAACAATATTATTTTGTTGAGGCTAAAGAGGGTGGACATTTTACTGCAGGCTGTGTTTCTGCGTCATGAAGGACATGCTGGAGCAATGGGAGCCCTGCTTAGTACTTTGGATCCTTCAAACTCCATCGACAACCTGCTTCTGGATGCGAGTTGATGCAACAAAACTCTTTTCTTTTCCTCATTCCTTGGCTTCTCTTTATTTATTCTGTATGCATAGGCTAGAGATTAGGAGGCCCATTATTTAATTCTTTTTTCCATATTATCTTATCTTGCCAGGCGCACTAGCTCACAATACTCATGTTCATTGAGTAATGATATATTACAAGCATTCAGAAAGTAGAAAAAGAAGGTAAGTAAGTTCATGTGATTTTGAACTTGTTACCAAAACCAACTCATCTAGATTCTTTGCCTTCAATTTATAAATTTACTCTCTTTGAACATGAGAGGTTGAATTGAAATTGGGCACACCTGGCGTTGGAGAGACATCCTGTTTGGATTGGATGGAGTCCAAAAAGGATGTAATAATAGGCAATAGGGTGGCAAAATAGTTGTGCCAACAAATTCAATCTTGAAATAGATGAAAGGTCTTGTCAAAATAGTCATTGCCACAAATCCAAGCAGTGGACTTGGATAGTTAGAAATGATGACGGAAATGATGTCAAAATAGTTGTGGCTTCAAGTGAATACACTTTAGTGAGGTTTCCATGTCAAGTTTTTGAAGATACAAATGATTTAAATAGTTGTGGCTTCAAGTTCCTCAGTTTAGTTGTTAGATTTCAATTTCAAGTTTTTGGCAAGCATAATTGGATTTTATATTTGTCAATGTAATAACCCATTTAATCCTTAAAGGACCCTTAAAGGACGGACCTATCATCGCGGGGAAAGGCCAGGTGCAATATGTAGTGCATGACCGAGGGGAACATGTTCACGCACATGTTTAGCTTTGGAAAAATTGTACAAACCAATACTTGATGCTACCCATTCCAAAATTGTGAAAAGGGAAGCATGGCACAAAACACTTTCATGTGAGAATCTTTACTATCTTCATAGAATTAGGAAGCAGTAACAAACACACTAAATTTGACACTAAATTTGACTTTCCATGATGATTAACATATATATGGTCACTTTCACAAAAATAATGGATGAAAATTGTCAAGTCTCCACTCAATAGATGAGTTTTTTTTTCTCCCAAAGGACGCAAAACGTCCGCCTTGTCCTCCAAGGGTTAAGGACTCTTTGTCAATTTCAAAGACGAGTGTGACAATTCTTGTGCCTCTGTCAAAATATTAAACAAATAAAAAATATAAAAACAAGAAAATGCCCATAATGGGCTTTCTACTTCAAGAGGAACAAATTCTCATTTATTTTAGTCTATTTTGAAAATAATCTTCATTGGAGTGAAGAAACTATTTGCAATTAATCCCTAAATGTCTGGATTCATCTCCAAAATTGACAATTTGAGAAAAATCATTATAAGAATCTAACAAGAATTTCAATTTGAAAAAAATCATTATAAGAATTTCACAAGAATCTAACAATTATTGCATTCAAAAGGGCATGAGCCCCCAAAGTGTAAATGGATGCTATTCATGCCTCAAGCCTCTAAGGATTAATTTTGAGCCCTATTATCTTGCAATTTGTGAAATTAAAGTTTTTGAAATTTTTCCCACATAATCAAAATGTTTGTCTTCAACTTATCATCTTTTGGATTTTAAGCAAAAAGATTCCTCATTGTACAAGAAATCATCAAAATATGGCTAGTATATTGTTAGTTCGCTGAACTTCCTTGCATTGCAAAATGATTTAGCATAGGGCAATGCCCAAGGAGGAGGGCATTTTGTGATATAAAGGGCCAACTAGGAGGGCGGAGCCCAACAAGGAGGTGTTTATATCATAAAATGCCCAACGACTAGGGACATTGCTTGACGTACATCACAAGCAGAAAAATCAAAGTTGGATGAAACACGCAAGATGAAATAACAAAATTGGATGCAGAATCCGTAATGCTCGATTACGTAGATTTGCCTGCGTAATCGGGCATTACGGCTGATTGCACAGCAGAACCCTCCCAAGAAATGAACAGGAAATTTCCTAGAAGAGTCTTACAAGTAAAGTAGATTCCATACTTGCTTTTGAATATTTTTTATAAAGAAACCTGACATCATCTATTATGAATGATGAGAATCTTGATTTTATTGTAGAACAAACATTTTATTCGAAAAGGGCTCAAAGTCTGTTGACCCTATTTCACAATCATATTTTATGAATGATGAGGATCTTCATTTTATTGTAGAAAAAAAATTATACTCCAGAAGGGCTCAAAGTATGTCGACCCTATTTCACAAGAATGGAAAAAAATTTCTTCACTTCAAACATTATAATCTTTCAATCAACATAGGCAAATGGTCTAAATTTTTTTCTACACATTGATTTGCTTGGATAATATGCTTTTGTATGGTTGGAATTTAAAAAAATATTGATTTTGAATTTTAGGCAATGCATCAAAAGTTGGCAATTTTAGACTTTTTCTCTTACAAAACACCCTCCAATCATCCTCTAGGGGCTAAAGATTGTAATTCTAAATCAAGTTGTAGTTGAATCTAAAATAATTAAAACGTAGTTTTTTTTCCTGTTAGATTAGAATAGAAAACTATTTTTCCTTAATTCCTAAATGCTCCAGGCACCAAATTTTGGTGTCGACCGACAATACTTTGAAGTTGAATAAAACTTAACCAAATTGCTATTTTTTGGAAATTTATATTTTTGAAAATTCTTTCTAAAGTCTAGTTTACGCATCAAAAATCCAATTTTCAAATTGATTGATTATGATTTTTCTATTCAACAGTTTGTGCAAGGGTGTCCATTGCAATAATGACTTTCTATAGTATTGAGGGCTTTTGGAAATGAGCCTCAAATACACTAGATCTTTATGAAGAAAGTCACATTAGAAATTCATTTAAAAGTTGTAGAGTAAATTTTGAAAAGCCATAAATTGCTCATGGTTATGCATGTTAGGCCTCTAACCTCATATTTTTTTGGTGACGAGTGTTTAAGATTTGACATGTGAAAAGAGGATTGAAAGACTTCAAATCACTTGTGCTTTTTTAACACCCTTGAAATCAAATATTATAGTTCTTCAATCCATAAGTGATACTGTTGTGTTTTCTTTTTGTATGTGATTTCTATTAAGTCTAGTTTAATTTTTGTATGATTAGAATTTTAAAAAACTTATCGAAGTGTTGGCATTTTGTTCAAATTAGAGCAAATTCCTAGAAACTCAAAAAAGGCCTTGAATATTTAAAGGTTAACAATTTGCTTCTCAATTCTGTAATGAAATAGAACTCAAATGAAATACCAAAGAGATTTGTTGAAGGTCTCATTGAAAAGATGTTTGGATATTAGTACAATTTAGAGAGGATGGATGAATAAAAAATTTGCAATTAAAGATGAAATGGACAAAATTATGGCATAGTTTGCATTTAATTTTAAAAAGATCCTATACATGATTTGTCTATATAGAGGAGTCATACTAGCTTTTGTAACTTCAAAGAAATTGCAAAAACCCTAATCACGCT
Source organism: Pleurozium schreberi (assembly GCA_006891605.1). NCBI lineage: Eukaryota > Viridiplantae > Streptophyta > Bryopsida > Hypnales > Hylocomiaceae > Pleurozium > Pleurozium schreberi. The sequence goes on along the minus strand of VACF01002105.1, from coordinate 53,855 downwards.
TTTGGGCAAGTACAACATTTTTTGAGAAGTTGAGTGAAGGATTCCTTGTTATCTACTCATCTCTTCCACATACATGTTTTAACTCCTTAAGGACTCGGAAGAAGTCCAAATTTTACAAAATTGTAAAGATTTATTCTAAAATGAAATTTAAATAATGTATTTCAGATAATGACTTTTGAAGATTGATTTTACTTTTATTTTTTTATTTAAGTTGTTTTTAAAAGGTTGTTTTTTGAATTGAAAAGGTTACATTTGAGGCCAAAACTACTAGTACCATTTAAATAATAAATTATTTATTGAACAAAGTCTAAAGAATCTTCATCAAACAAATGTTAAAGAACTAACACAAGGATCTTCAAAGAAATTGATGGGTGGAAAAATGCATTTTTATTTTCTTAGGATGCAGTTGCATTCATTTGGTGTTCAAAATTTGAACACCATATATTTTAGAGGTTAAGTAAACCGTGTAAGGTTTGCACATACCAAAAGTAAATGTGCCTTGGTCAACCTTGATTGTAACTTTCAAAATATTCATTATTGGTATGTGATTGAAACTAAAAAAATGAAGCTTGAAAAGTTTGAAAACAATCTTATTTTAAAATTTTGAAAAAGTTGAAAAAATGAAGGAATCATTGCAATTGCAAGATTCAAAAGTCAAAATCCATATTACATTGTATTGTGTGTTTTTCATTTGAATTTCCTTTTTTAAAATCCTTTTTTCATATTTAAATTACAAAATTATATTTTTCATTCTGAACTACATTCATGGTAAAAATTCCAAGTGATTGAGATATGTATTCTAATTGATATAATTTTATTTCCAACATTTTCTTAGAAAAGAATTACAATTATTTGATTTTTCCATCAAAATTTATGAAAAAATTGATGTCAACAGAAAGTATGTTTTTTTGCACATGGAAATTGAAGATTGTATATATCAATTATATATTAGGATAAATTTAGCTTGATAGTGAAATTTGACTTGAAGGTCATTGCCATGGATGATTGGGGTGTAAAAAACTTTCACACTAATTTCCATTTCTACTTGTATCTCTTGAAATAATTTCAAATTATTGGACTATTTTAGATCTTATGCATTTTTTTACAATTCAATAGAAACCACTATTTTGACCAATCAAAAAAAAAATCAAGTGTTAAAGATAGAAATTGTATTTTTAGTGAATTTTTGAAGTTATATCTTCAAAATTCATTTGAAAATAATCTGAAAATAGTTTTATAATTTTGACCGTACGGATATCTTCTAATTTTTGTGCTTCACATAAACTTCTTTGATATAAACTTCTTTGATATAAACTTCAAAAAAGTTATAGAATGTATATTTTATAACACATTTGTGTTTTGTTCAAACCCCTTGGGCTTTTAGGGGTTAAACCACTTAGGCTTCTTCAAAGGTTAAACGAGCAAGAATTTATGCATACAAAATGTCAACATCCAACTTATTAACACTCTATTCTTCAGTTCTAAAATAAAACATTCAAACAATCCAATATTTGGCAAATACATCTGCAAATCACAAAACAGGGTTCACAATTCCATGGTCAAGGCGATATATGGTAGCATTTTGAATCAAAATAGGCCAGTAAAAATTTACATAATTACAAGCACTTTGCACAAGTAGAATTAGAGAGATTGGCCATGACCCCAACATAGAAGAATCAAATTTAAACATATGTCCTACACAAAGGCACACATGCAAAGGCAACAATGCAGAGACTTGTGCTACTCTAAGGTAGACTGCTCTTAAAGCGACCATTAAAGAGACGATTGCATTTTCCAGGATGCTAAACTCCTTGAAACAATTTTCACTAAAATTTCATAGGAGGAAAGAAGGAATTGGCATGTAACCCAAGTCGTTTTGTATTTTTTGGACCTTCGAGGAATTAGTTACAAATTTTTGAAGTTGTAATGCAGTGKTCACTAAAAGCGACCACCTCCTGAAATGTACACTGCTGGTACATAGAAGAAAGCAAAATGTACCCCTGTATCATGATCGCTTTTAGAGCATGGATACTTGAGGACGTCAAGAGAAGCCATAATCCACACATGCCATAGCTTAATTCTTCTCTTCCCATATGGCTCCTGCTCCACTTCCACAAAAAARTAATGCAATCCAAGGAATGCTCACAGCAAATTTATTGCAGCATTGGCACTGACCTAATTTATCACCAGAACACGAGCAACGTCTACTGGCTCTTTATGACGCTTTGTGAATAACAGAAATACCCCCCACACTGGAGAAACTTCGCGACTTGGTGCGGGTTGAGGGCGACCACGGGTCCCCTTGGATGGGGCGACCACGCTTTAGGTAACCCGGGTGGGTGGGAGGGACATCCCTATACAGGGCCCTTCCTATCCATTTTAAGACAATCATAAACTTAACGAGACTTATAATTCCCAAAAACTACTTGACAAGATAGAACCTGCTTTGGTCAAGCCATCAAATAACAGATCCTATCAAGTCATCTTCAACACTTCTTTGTAAACTTTGGCAAAGAAGTATTTTGCAATAAGCTCACCAAGAATTCCAACTCTCAATTGAGAATCCACACAAAAGCCGGCCATCATTCATCAAAAGAGGTCGCATTAAACAAGTACATAGCAATAGCAAGTGTACTTTGACAATTAAATTTGACACAAATCTAAACCCACATTTTTGGGCCCAAGAGCATTGGTAAGACCTACAATACATACCAAGATATCCTACTATTTATTCTGAAAAATTGTTGATTAATACAAAACATTAGGAGCAATTATCTAAATTCACCATGTAAATTGCAACAAAAAGAAGAGACTCCAAACCCATACATTCATTGCAAAAAACATTCATTGCAAAAAACATTCTTTGCAAAAAACAATCATGGTACTTTGTGAATGGCCACGGCTTGCCTTTACCATGAAGCTTTTCCTATCTCCCACATGAGATGATGCACAAGAAGATTATTTGCCAAGGGGGTTGAAAGAATTCCTCAAGAATGTTCCAAAGAGCCTACCATTTTCTTGCTCTTCTTCAAGCCAAAAGTAATGCTCGAGGCAAATTTTCAGAATAATGTTTGCGCACAAGGGCAATAAACAATACATAGCAGAGTTCTTTGCACTTATCTACAATAAATCCCAAGTACTAAAATGAATTAAATGCATGAAGACCTGAATATTGCTCATTAGCGCTATATAAAAGCACTCCAACTAATCGTGCACATCATCCGGGGATGCGAAGGCAATCTAAAGGATGGAAGGGTGCGCCACTCACAAGTTGACAAATTGTATAGCCAATAACACATAGAATCATAATCGTATACTACTAAAAACCCTTTGCAACCCAAAAGTTTCAAGTGGAAACTCCTATGTGGTGTACTACGGAAGCCCTTGCAAGAATCACAATTGTACACTCGCAATTTCACCCAAGCATTTGACTTCTCTGGAAGATGAAACTCAAATATGCAATACTTTGGCATACTTGCACCATCTTCCAATAGATCTGTAGGGCCTGAAGATGCTTCTTTGTGCAACAAAAAGAGATGGTCTTCAACGAGCACACCATGATCTACTTCCACCTCGAGTCCTGGTGCAATATCAGTTTTAGTGAAATGTTGCATTGTTCCATTTGCACAGTTGTACACATTGACGCCGCAGGGAAAGTAACGAGACATATCCAAAGCTTTATAATCCCACCCAATGATGTGACCTTGTGTTGCTTCCACAAATTTCCACTCTTTGATGCGTGAATCATAGACTTGGGCAAAAAAATGTTTGCCACCATCTCCGATGGAACCCACAATGAAAACTTTATACTCCTTGGTTTTCTCATCAACAATGAGCTTTACAGTCTTTACCACAGTTTTCAAATTGTTGGATTTTGTGACCGCCATATTCAACAAAGGAGGAAGTAGGATCTTCTGTTTTGTTAAAAGATTGATCACATAGCAAAACCTAGGCTCATTACCCTTCCACGACCAATTCGAAAGAAACCACATTAGTCCCCCATGAGCTCCATCCCAAGTTTCAACCCTTTCAATTGTTCCATCTGATCCATAAAGATGCCATTTATTTGCTTGTACATCATAGATGTGACTAGCCCTTGAAGAATGTAGGAGAGCAAACATGTTGAGATGAATTGTTGCACCAAGGACCTTGTTGAACTCCGAGTCTTTGCAATCAATGTTCCTCTTCCATTCCTTAGAAAGAACTCGAAGCTGACCAATTCCAGCTGCAGGAAACTGAGCAAACACAAGGTGCAAGAGCTCTTGGGGCAAAGTTCCCCAAAGACTAGGCTCCAAGGCCATGGTTGCAATCTTCAACCTAGACATGCTTGAACCACACAAATCCTCATATTAGCTAACTTAACCATTGAACATCGAGGCAAACGTTTTGCGTCCGATGAAAGACAAAGAATCAAATTGCACAGCACAAAAGTGCAACTATTCATCTACGGAATTAGGGGTGGAAAGGGAAGATCTTTTATAGTACTTTGACTTTCAATGAGTACTTTTGGACTTTTTCTAAACTAATGATTCCCACGGTATCAAAATAGACAATTTCCATGGTCACCAGTCCGTCCTTTAAAGGTTAAACATCAATTGAAAAGAAATGGATTCTAATGTACTTAACAATTTGTGAACAAGCAAAGAAAGCAAAAGTTGCCTAAAGCCAATCAAACACTTACCTCAAATGATACATTAGGTTTACCTCCAGAAGCGGAAGCCAACGAGCACCTTCAGATACTTTTGTCCAAGATTTTGTAATCGCAACTAGGCTTTCGGACATTCAATGAGAAAAACACCGCTGAAAAGTCTGCTTCAATGACTTCAACGTCATCAACATTCAATTGTCTCCCTGGAAACCAGCTCTCTAATAAATCAATGATCCTTCTCTAGTTCGTGGCCACGACAGTGCGAGAGGTCGAAACTTCTCAAAAAATATAGTAAAGTCGTAGAATTCAATTGAAGTATTGGCCCGAGCTTAACAGTAGATTGATCGCTTCCTATGAAATGCAGGACAGAAATTCAATTTCTCAATCACATTGCCAGTATGACTAAAATCGACACACCGATTCCGACAGAAGCTAAAACCCTGAAACAGATCCTGTAATCTTCCAGGCTCTCCTCGGAAGTAGGATTGCCAAAAAAACTGAATACTCTTCTCTTATTGCTCCTGAACTAGAAGAAATACGCAAATTGAAAGGAAATCGAAGCGAAACTATCTCAGCGGTGGAAAAACAAGATAAGAAGCGCAAAAGCGGACCCCAAACTGGAGCGGACAGAAGGTCCGTAAAGAGAGCGAGATGACCAGCAAAACGAATAGACTGCTGCGTAGCGCCCACGCTTGGAATTTGATCCGTTGCTCCAGCGGAGATGATGCAATGCAGCAGTAGGCGGGGCGACAAGCTCATCCTAGAAGCATATGCGATTGCGGACTCCGGGGCGACCGTTGGCCGGCCAATTTCCAAGAACAAAACAGGCAATTAAACAAGGGTGTCCAAGTTCAGACTTCAACAAGTTCAATGATCGAGGGCCTAAGACTTTGACACCCGTACGAGCTTTCAGGGCCTACAATTGTGCCTGCAGGGCAAAGAAGGAATTGCAAAGTCTCGTGACCTATATCGTGAACTGAGACGAAATTTGGAGTACCTAGAGCTATGCCAACCCAACGTTGGTTTCAAAAGTTTAGGACATCTGCTTAGAGAATGGAAGCAACAAGGGTGATGCGATAAGGGTTTCAAAGATTTATAAGAGGCCTGGTCTTTTTGAAACAGTGATGACGTTGGGGCTTAGAAAATGGAACGAACTGAACTAGAAAAGCTAGCTTATGCTGGAAACTTAGAGAGCACGTACCCTTCATGATAAACCTGCCGTAGTTGATTTGTAACCTGCTATCGGGATGTATTCCCCATACTTTGCAGTCAAGAGATCAGAAAAGGAGCCTATCAGAATCGAAAGAGAAGAAAAACAATGTAATATTGTGTTTATTATATATATATATATATATATATATATATTGATGTTTACACATAAAATGTAAGCTAGATATAAAGCATATATCTTGAGAATCACGACTCTCCACTTTTAAAGAATCACAACTGTAATTTAACTGTAGTTGAATTAGTACACTAATATACTGTCAAAATATAGTATGTCTAACACTCCCACTACTGTGCTAGTTAAGCTTTGTTCATTTGGATGAATATCACAAAACAGTCATCCCGAACGTTCTTCTCGCCCGACTAGGGTTTAGGGTTTTGTTCGTTTTCACTTGCCCATATGGCTCCCTCTCCACTTCCACAAAAAAATAATGCAATCCAAGGAATGCTCACAGCAAATTTATTGCTGCATTGGCACTGACCTAATTTATCACCAGAACACGAGCAACGTCTACTGGCTCTTTATGACGCTTTGTTTTCATCTTCTAGGAAATTGACAATTATAGCGCAGCAACCAAAGCACTTTGGTTTGTGAAGGGAAAACAAAGACTCAAACCCAGTTTCAACCTAATATTCAACAATTCTAGGAATGAATGATGAGGCATGCAGAAGGCTGTTCTAGGCACGAAAGAATCACCAGTCAGCTGTCATCCCATCTTCACTGGTTATGGCACGAAGAGCAACAGCATGGGAATGGGTCCGTTTATCCCCTTGAACACCTACAGTCTTCACCGGAAGATAAACTGCAAACGCTTGCCAGATCTTATCGTAGAGACCCGCTTCCCGGATGCTGTTAATAAAAATCTCGTCAGACTGCAAAGGAGGGCTACAGATCAATGAACACATTCACTGACGGACAACATTAATTCCCACTATCGGTTTTACATATTTCCTCGGTTCTCATGGACTTGGCTTGATTGAGAGATCACTTACATACAACACCGGATCCACTTAATCCTATCAATTGTCAAATTCGTAATCAACATGGAAATTCAACTGTAAGCGAAGGGTCACAAGCACTGGCATAAGTCCTTCAATCCATACCAAGCGAATAGTCTCCAGTGCATTGTCCTGAGTAACGTCACCCATTATTCGCACAGCAAGTCCAGGTCCAGGAAAAGGATGCCGACTCACGAAAGATGCAGGTACACCCAGCAGCTTACCCATCGCACGTACCTGCATGATTCAAGCTCACAATGAAGAACTCCAGGTCTCAAACTGTTGCAATTAAAGATGGTGAAATTGAGTATAGTGAGCAAGTGGAGAAGCCACGTACCTCATCTTTAAAGAGCCACTTCAGAGGCTCTATCAGCTTCAGTTGCATATCCTTCGGCAAGCCACCCACATTGTGATGGCTTTTGATTGTGTGGGAGTGCGATTTCCCACTTCCAGGAGGAGGGCATGACTCAATGACATCCGGGTACAGAGTTCCCTGCACAAGGAAGGTAGGCTTCTTTCCGATCTCTCTCTCTAATCTGTGAGAATACTCATCGAAGACGGCAATAAACTCCGCTCCAATGATCTTCCGTTTCCGCTCCGGGTCTACAACACCTTTCAACTTGCTGAGGAACTGCTSACTGGCATCCACACAAGTGACAGGCAAATGGAGGTCCTTCTCAAAAGTAGCCATAATTCTCTCTCTCTCCTTGTACCTGAACCACAACGTCCGTAAGAATGCAGAAGCAAGTCGTTCCTGGCAAAGACACATGTAACCGCTAGCACTAACCCGCCAGTGCCCAAAGTGGCCGCTTCAATGAGGTAAAAGAAACCCTACAACGCAAGCGTTTCCATGAAAACGAAAGTTGACAAAGAAAACCCTACCTGCAAAGGCCATTATCCACAAACACACAGTGCAGGCGGTTTCCAATAGCTTGGTGAACCAGAGTGGCAGCTACAGCTGAGTCGACACCACCCGAAAGTGCGCAAATAACATGGTCATCTGGGCCAACCATCTTCTTAACTTTCTGGATTTCATCTTCCTTCACATTCTCAAGCTTCCAATCAGCARTGACACCGCAAACCTTCAGCAAGAAGTATTCTAAAGTCTCCGTCCCTTTCTCGGAGTGCGTAACCTGCCAAAGCACCAAAACTGTTGAAATATCCACGAAACGGAGATAAAAAGAAAAAAAGAAAACAGCAATTATATAAGTATTCGAGAATTTCTCCCCAAAATTAGCACCTTCATGTTTTTCAGGGTTTCGATAGTTCACACCCCAAATTCTACCGACAAAACACTGAATTCAAAAAGGACGGAATTCGGACCTCGGGATGGTACTGAAGGGCGAAAATACTGTCYACCGCACTCTCAATTGCAGCAATGTTGCCCTGAACACTCCTGGCCACGACCTTAAACCCCGGCGGAAGGCGCACTGCCTCATCACCATGACTCATCCACACTGTTTGGTTGTTGACAGCAASATTGCCGTAGAGACGACTCCCTTCTACAGCCGAAATCTGCATGCGGCCATACTCCTGGTGATCGGCCGGCTTCACCTCCCCTCCGAGAAGCTTCACAATCAAATGCAAGCCGTAGCAAATTCCCAGCACGGGAATCCCATGCTCCTTCACGTAATCGAAGAATYCCTCGGGTAGAGTAGGAGAGTCTTCTAAATGCACCGAATGCGGACCGCCTGAGAGGATGATCACAGYCGGCGTGAGCGCTTGAATGTCCGCAAGGGATGTTCCCGCAGGCTTGCAAACGGAAGAGATTTCCAGCCCGCGGATGCGCCGCGTAATGAGATGTGTGTACTGCGAACCGAAATCCAACACTAGGACCAAACTCTTACTCAATTTCAGAGTTGACATGGCGACAAGCGAAACGAACAATGAAAAGTGAAAACAACAMTGACGGCATTCGGCAACCCTCGGGCTCTAGACTAGACCAAGGCCACATCCCCGGAGCGCAAAATGTTTTCTAATCGGTTCGCAATCGAACAATCAATCCTACACAACCTCCAAAAGCAATCCAGCAATTTTAAAAGTTCCAACTCAAGGCACCGACAGAAGAGACATGTCCTCATGAGCTTCCGCAGACCTCAAGGCCAGAGCGCCAAACCCTAACGAATGAAACATTTGTCTTTCTGGATGACTAACTTCATTTCTGTTACAAACCTCCCACGGCTTACAACTTCTGATCACAATAGACTCGAAATTCAAACACAACATATACTTATTGACAAGAACTTTTGTAACGAACTCAAACCACCCGACCATAGAGAGATCAATCTCCAAAAGAGAGTCTCTTCACCCCCGAGCTCCATCTGATATAATAAAGACTATCAATAAAGACTATTAGTCCTTAAAATAGACTAAGACTACTTTTCTATCTTTACCTTTTTATTCTTGATTCTATCTAAAACCATCCATTAAAGTAAAAGTCCTAGTTACACTTTTCCTATTATATCTTATCCAATCATCTCTTATCTAAATCTTGATCTTCTACTTGGAGTTATCTACTTTTTCCCGATGTCATGCTTGATTACTCCTTACGTTTCTGTGTTTTGAAATCCTTCCGGTTGGGTAAGGTTCCCGCCTCGAACACAAAGGGATATGTCAAAGGGGACCATCGGGGCAGGTCCCTCAGACCCTCTGCCGAGGCACCGGTGGTCTAGTGGTAGAATAGTACCCTGCCACGGTACAGACCCGGGTTCGATTTCCGGCCGGTGCATTTTGCCATTCTTCCTGGTGACGGGGAAACCTTCAAGGAAAGTCTGAATATGTAATACACGTGTCCTGTTATTAGCGTCTTGTTGTCAGCCCATCACGCCGACAGTTGGTTGTGAACACCGGACCTCGTTCAGTTCTTTAACTTTTGCTCAAGACTGATGACTCTGCTGCCTCTTGGTGCTTCCTTCCCATCAATCTTTTGGGACTACGATACGCAGTTTTGGGTTGGATTTTCGTGCGCCGAGGTTTTCTTCATGCTTGCAGGGTCCTTGAGAACGCTCCTTCTCCACGATGAATGAGTTTGTGAGACTGCTGTTCTACCAATGGCTTCCCCAAATTGCCGCCCTGGGGTACTCAGCTCTGGCGGTCCTCATAGTCTACCTCGTTGTCCAGTTTCTCAAGAAGCCGTGATTTCCAGTGCTCTGTTAGGTCAGGTCCTACTCTAGGGTCCTGCGTGCTTTCGTGATTTCTTCCGTGAAGGCTAGCCAGTACTGCTGCCGAATTCTTAGTTTGCTCTTCTAAAACTGTTTGCTCGGTGAGCTTCCTCTCTCTTGTCTCCAAGGTTTGAGGGTAGCTCCAGTACTTCCCATTAGCTTGTAACCCCGAATGTATAATTGGACTTAGTGATTGGCAAATTGATTTGGCTGGTCTCGGTTTTGAGGATGCAATTTTGCGTAGAATTCAAGCTCTAGTGATGGTTCTAGCATGGCGCATTTTTTTCAGGTAATTTGAGTCTCTAGGCCTGTCATAGCTCGTTGCGTGTTTTCTTTTATTGAATTTTGTTAGGGCCAGTTTTTGCTAGAGGACTCAGAGWTGAAACCCAATTAGGGTTTCTTTCTCCAAGCCTGATGTCTTGAGGAGGAGATGAAGACTGGCAATTCTAGTTTCAAGTTGCTCCTCAATGACCCTCATAAATTACAGATCTTATGGTGGAACTTACTAGTGAGTAGGATTTGTGATAAGGCTTGAACTGCTGCTAGGTTGCGCAGACTGTCCTACTCAGGGTCTTCTAATGCATGTGTTTACAAAAACTTCTCCTCTAGGGTTAATCTTAGATTTTTGTGAATATACTAGGGTCCTCTGGATAGAGCTCCTCTGCTTTCCATGTTCCATAGAAACAAGTCAAGTCCTCAACACTACGCCTGTCTCATCGATAGTTGGTGAGCTTGAAGACGTTTCAGGTCTAAAACCACTAAAATTCAATATGTTCCCATTCAAAGAAGCTTGAATTCTTGATCATTCAGGCTTTGCGACCCTGGCATGACGAAGATGATCAAGGGGGGCTACACAAGGCTGAAAACCTGGAAACGTGGATAGCAAATAATTTGTGCAAAAATCGGTTAAATCTAAAAACTCTAGAATCCTGCAGTTCCCATTAAAAGTAGCTTGCATTCTCGATCAATCAAGCTTTGGTAMGACCCTGGCATGCTGAAGACGCAAGATGGCGGCTCACCATGGTTGCAAGGATACGGTCGTTGAGGGGCGGGTGCTGGTGAGTAACCTCCGCAGTTGGAGGCAACCCATTTCTGATCAAATAAGCAATTGTGCATATTTGGAGCGGAAGTTGTCCATTTTCTCAAGAAGCCGTGATCTCCTGTGCTCTGTTAGGTCAGGTTCTACTCTAGGGTCTTTKCGTGCTTTCTTGATTTCTTCCATGAAGACAATACTGCTGAATTCTTAGTTTGCTCTTGTAAGTTTGTTTGCTCGGTGGGCTTCCTCACTCTCGTCTCCCAGATTTCAGGGTAGCAGTACTTCCCGTGATCCTGAAACCCGCAAAGCAGAGTTGGAATYGATTTGGCTCCTTACGCACGGTTCGGAGGTTGCAACTTGCATGAAATTCAAGCCCTGGCTAGTGATGGTTTTAGGGTGGTGCCTTCTTTTCAGGTAATTTTTCGTCTCTGACCTGCCATGCTGATTGTACACTTTGATTGAATACGGGTAGGGCTATCTTTTGCTCTTACTAGAGGACCCAGAGGAGAAAACCTTATTGATTTCGGTTTTCTTTCTCCAAGCCCGATGTCTTGAGGAGATGATGAAGACCAGGGCAATTCTAGTTTCATGCTGCTCCTCAATGACCCTCATAAATTGCAGATGTTATGGTGTAACTTACTGGTGGGCAGGATTTTGTGATAAGGCCTGATCTGCTGCTAGGTTGCGCAGACTGTCCCTACTCAGGGTCTTCTAATACATGTGTTTGGCTATCGTTTGGTGATAATTTTCACCCCTTGCATCGATAAATTACTTCTCGATTTCCTCCATCATACAGCCTGAACGTTTTAGAGGTTTTCCAAATGTTTTTGAGGTTCTCGAATCCTGGTTCTTAATTGAGGAACTGAGGATTCAAAGAGCGATGATTTTTGAATGAAGGTCTTAAGTGTCTCATACTTGTGTCACCCTAATGGTGGAAGTGTAGAGTGTGCAAAAGCCCTCTGGCTTTTGATCTTGATTGACTTGGTAAATCATTTATTTTTTTGCAACATCCAGAGGGTGTGATCCCATTGCAGCAACCAGCAATGCCATCAACATCTAATTCCAGTGTAAGTTATCCCTAATCAGCTCGTACTTCAATGTCCAGTGTTTAATTGTATCATGCCTCATGTACAGTACAGTACAGTCAGTGTGAACGCATCATGTAAATTGCATTTCCGTCTGTTGAGAGAATCACTCTGGCCCAGCGGATCTCATGGAGTCGATTCTTCAAGTTTTGCATCTTCTAATTGATGGTGGTTGTGCTTACTGTTACTGTTCATGAAATTTGAAAGTGTGACTCTCCTGTCTAAATTCCTCACGGTATGCTTAGGGACACTTCACACTAAGGCCAAAGTTTGAGAGTCCGTCGGTTTCCACCAATGAGGTTGCAGAATTAAAGGTTTCTTGTAATCTGATTGGTGGAAATCGACGGCCTCTGTACCTTTGGCCATAGTGTGAAGTGTCCCTTAGTAGTCCCTTTTGTAGTTCTCAGCAATCAATTCATTGGTGAAACACCTTTGGCCATAGTGTGAAGAGCAAGTGTTTTAGGAATGTCATTTTGTCATCCGTTAGACAATGGGAAGAGTCATGAGCACTTTGCAATTGGTGTTAGCAAGTGTTTTAGGAATGAATTCAAGACTTGCTCCATTTTGCTCCATTTTGCTAATTAACGTCAAAAGTGAATGTCAAAAGTGAATGGACATTATGAACATCAGAGCCTAGGATCTATTATCCCTTAAACAACACAGTGGACATTTTGTGTCCAATGAATGATAGAGATTCAAATTGTATAGCAACACAAGTGCAACTATTCATCCATGGAATCATGGGTGGAAAGACAAGATCTTCTATAGTACATTAACTTCCAATGCATACTTTTGGATTTTTTAAACTAGTGATTCCCACGGTCTCAAGATTGATGATTTCCACAGTCACCAGTCCATCCTTCAAGGGTTAAGCTTATGGTGTCCAAAACACAAATGTCAAAATCCTCAAATTGTATTACATTGGCCAATAAGATCTAACACAAAACTATGATGAATCAGCAATAAGAATCATGTTTATATGCTTATTCAAAGCCTATCAGGTGAAGCTACTTTGTACTCTACAATTGATTGGGACTTATTAGTTAGTAGTGTAAACATGACTTGGCTAAATATATGTCTATGGCCTTTGACCTTTGCAAAGAATTGGCGTGAACTTTCATTTCATTTATGCAAAAATTCGATGACTCATAGTCGACTTGTGATTGCATTTGTTAAAGAAATAAATGTCAATTCATTCACATAAATGGCTTTTGGTTCAATTGATGTTGGATGGTTGTACAGTACAGTACACCAATAACTGAAACTAAAAATTTCATTAGCTAAGAATAGAGGAACATAGCATGGTCCACAACAAAAAACATCTTCATTGTCGCAAGCTCTCCACAATGTAAGTCGCATACAAGTCCCTGAAAAAGCATAATATTTCCAGGGCGAATTAGTGCAGGTATGAGATTCCATTTCCACAGTTATGAGACTTCTAGTATGTTCGCATTTAGTGTTAAAGAGTGTTGTTAGTGAGGACCTTAGGAATGAATTTGGACTTAATTCTGAACCGGATTCATATTGTAAACATCAACCCTAATACCAAGTGCAAACATACCATTACTGTAGCAGAAAGGCCACTTGATTGAAATCAAACTATTTTCTTACTGCAACTAAGGTAGGCAAACTCAATACCAACTGTTGACCTAATACCACCCAAATGTAGGACACTTGTTGATCTTAGAATGAGAATCTATGACAGAAGTACATGCCTTAACTTCACTTATAATGAAGTCAAGGAATCTATTACTATCACAGATTCTTGCTCTAGGATCAACGACAACCCTACATTTGGGTGGTATTGGGTTGATGGTTGGTATTGGGTTCACCTACCTTATACTGTAGCTGGCTGTAAGGAAGTGCACCGAAAAGTGACATTTATCATTATAAGACTTTTGCCCACCTTCAAAGAAAGCTTCTCTGTAAAGTTTAGTACGTGGAAAAACGGCATTGAATGTTTGCTTACATGGAATGGCCAATGGCTTCAATAGCACAATCGGCTCCGAGAAAATCATCCACAGCCACTTCCTTGTTTTCGTTTTTCTTGTCTGATGAAAAACCATTGGAAGAAAAACATGTCCGAATTCACTAGGTATATCAGTAAAAGGGATAAACAGAAACCATGACTCCTATTTAATAAAACCTATGAAAGTATATATTGTTATAAGACCAGACGACGTTGAATATTGATTGAAGAGAAAATACGGTTCAATGCTAGGTTACTAAACTAACTCTATCGTTTCGAAAATAAGTTTAAAAATGAAATAACACCTTTGGAGTTTCTTAATTACATAACGCCCAACCAGTACCTACATTGAAGATAACTGGAAGCTGATTCTAAAAATATTAAATGTGGCCCTGTCTGAAATATTGATGGTTCACAATATGATCGATCAATTGATCATTTGAAACCCATAAAATATTGGTCCTTCAGAGATTTTAACTCACACAGCAGCAGTTAACCTGCAAGACTAGAGAGATAGAAAACATTGCAAGAAACTCTGCACACTTACAATCCTCAAAGAAACGACGAATTTCGGCTAATCGATGAGGAGGAAGCTCCTTGATGTCTTTGAAGTGGCGGTACTCAGGATCATCGGCACAAACGGCGATAATCTTGTCATCTTTCTCACCCTGTTCGAGAAAAGGAAAAAAGAAACTCTCATGATCGGTGTCACTAGATTGATATTTGGTGGGTCAATTGATACTCAAAAACATTAGCACAGCTAGCAGTGTAAACTTGACTTTACAAAACATGTGCAGAACCCCCCCACTATATATATATATATATATATATATATATATATATTCTTAAAAAAACTCACGACGCTAAACCCTGCCAATTCTGATGACACTTTAAGAGAGTTTCTAAAATAATCCCTGTCAATTGTCATAAAAAGATGGATTTCTAAAGTCCTTCTGGGAAGTGGGGATTTCTACTAGTGATATTTCAACACCATATACAACTTCAATCTCATTGAAATGGGTTTGGAGAAGGACCTGATCAATCATGGGCATGAGGCCAATAGCTCGAGCCCTGACAAACGAACCCGGGAGAACAGGCTCCTGCAAACGTGGTGACCAGGAAAATGAGCACATGCACATAAGAGATTTTTTTCATCACAAATGTATTTTAGATACAAATTAACCAATAGTTGTGTTGTATGTTATGAATGTGGAAACTTCGATTATTATGTCAATGACTAATAACACTCCCAAGCACTGTATGCTAGAGCTATCCCATGTGTATTCATCACAAAAGACACCACCAACAACAAATAGATTGTCAATTTTAAGTTGAGTTTGGATGTTAAATTCGCATGCATTCACAGATATGACATAATCCTCCTGTTGAGCTAAGTTAATGTCAGAGTAACATAAATCGACGTTTGTGCCCTTGGCATTAATTTGATGTATTCACAGGCAACATTAGGTTAAAAATGACTTGACATTCATTTTACAATATCTTAATATTGATCCAATATTCTACTAGATAAATATCAACTTATCATCCATAGCCTTGTGAATACAACAAGAGAATCTTCTGAGACGTCCTTCGAATCATGGTTATGTGAACCAGGATGTTGTAAACATTGGAATCTTGAAAGAGCTTTCGGTAATCAACATGCCTCAGTAAGTGAATGGACTCGAATCATTATTGTTTTTAAACAGCAAGAATTATACAAAGGAGAAAAATCGGTACCGACTTGCATAATCACCAGCACGTCCAAGGGATCCTCATCTTCGCAGAGAGTGCGAGGAATGAAGCCATAGTTGTGGGGATACACAACCGAAGAGTACAATATACGATCCACCTGGAAAAAACACCGAAAAATGAATAAATCTAAAAACTCTAGAATCCTGCAGTTCCCATTAAAAGTAGCTTGCATTCTCGATCAATCAAGCTTTGGTAAGACCCTGGCATGCTGAAGACGCAAGATGGCGGCTCACCATGGTTGCAAGGATACGGTCGTTGAGGGGCGGGTGCTGGTGAGTAACCTCCGCAGTCGGAGCAGGAGCAGGAGCAGCAGGGGTTTGTTTGTCTACAGCAGGCTCTGCAACAACTTCACCATCAAYTGCAACATCATCGACAGGCAGAGCTTCAGCCTCGTGCGATTGCGACGAAGACATGGCGACGGAGACTAATGTGGCCAAGCCCAGAAGCGCGAGCGCAATACAAAGCTCCAAGCGCACGCCCTCCAGCTCTTCCCGTCTGATGGAATGCAAAGGCAAAGGCAAACCCACGGCGATGGCGGCACTGACTTGACTTATAGTAGTGWTTCACATGAAGGGGAACAGACTGATGAATGGGAGAGATGCTCACGGTCACAGCATCACTGGCCCCCACAAAGTAAAGTAATGTAAAGTAAAGTAAAGGTTCTGAAAAAGTGAAAGTGGGAGGATAAGGGAATCTTTGGGGAATGTTGGTACGGGCAAACTGAAAGGGGAGTAACTAGCGGTTCCAGACAGTTGGTGGTGAGAACGCAACACGTGGCGTTTTTCCCGGCTCTTATAACTGTACAGTTAGCCCTCCAAAAGTGTTTTGGGAAAAGACAATTATACAATACATATAAAGTATTTACATTTAACACTTTGTCTTATGAAAATTGATCTCAGTAATATGTGATATTCACAAAAGTAATATTCATAAGAGTTTAAAAGTAAATCAATGACATTTATAAAAATGAAGGATGAAAGTACAAAAAAAAATGGGACATCTAATTCGTTTAAATTGCACAAAAGTGGTGAAATTAGGTTGTCTTAACCCCTAAAGGATCAAGGCCTTTTTCTGCAAACAACACACTCAATACTGTTTTTTTATAGCAAAGAGTAAACAAATTTGAAAATTGTTTTTTTGCACACCTAACCGTAGGATCTTACACCTAACTAGTATGAGAATATGTGGTAAAAATTTCAAAAATTTTGACCGCACAGATTACAAGATACCTACATTTAAAGTGGAAAAAAACAAGTTTTCGCACACTACGGGACTAGATTATTTGACTTTGAACCTTCTTAACTTTATTTTTTTGCACTACAGAGTTTTGAGTTGTAATTTTGTATGGTGGAAAATTGAATTGAGAATCTAGTAAAAAATTAAAAAAGTGCAAACTTTAGTCTTTAAAAAATTGTTAAGTAGAAGTAGGTACCTCTCCAAAATCAGGACAAAATTGAGACCGTAGGTACCTCTCCAAAATCCCATTTGTCCCTCGAATGGACAACAATCTTTTAGGGGTTAACAATTAGGTTGCCTTACCCCCCAAAAGTTACTTTACAAGTCATCCAAGTCAGCAAATACTTCTATGGATAAATTCCATTTGTACACATGGAGGTTCAGAAATTCTAAATACAACAATACTTAATTCAAAAGCAGTGCATTTTGGTATAGTAAGAGTAAATATGGAATATTTATATGACGTCAAATGTCAAGAGATTAATATGAGGCAACCTAATTTCACTATTTTGTATAATTGAATTAAAGGAGTCTATAGTAGTTTGATGAGATTCTTGTATACATTAAGATTGCACTCGCTTTTAAAAGTGCTAAGTTGACATTTTTGATGAATTACATGACATCATTAGGTCTTTGCTACAAATTCTTTTCAAAGTCTCAAGTGCACTCTCAACCTCGCTCTCAACATCTTGGAATCCCATAACTTTTTTCAAATTTTTCCATCTTTATCACAATTTTGTTCAACTTTATCACTTATCAAAGTCAAATCAATAAAGTAGGGAGCTAAGTGTTCTTATCACTTGACACTTGATAGTGTATCACTACAAGAGAAAGGGGAGTTTTAAGTAGTGTCCTAGACATCACGTCTTTTAAGTAAGGTTTTAAGTAAAAATTTACTGAAAAGACTGTCTTTTTAGTAAATTTTTACTTAAAACCTTACTTAAAAGACGTGATGTCTAGGACACTACTTAAAACACCCCTTTCTCTTGTAGTGTATATTTTATGAGAGTGCAAATCTCCATAACACACATGAGATTTTTAACACTTATAAAGATAACACTAATGGAGGATTGATGATAATATACTAGAAGGTCTAAAAAAAGACTCTTTATTAGATGAAGGAAAATTGGAAAGGTGGCTACAATGAAACAATTTTCAATAAATTTTTTGTAAAAGAAAAATGAATTCCTCCTTGAATGCAAAAAATGTTGTAATTTTTAAACTACTCTACATTTAGTTATAATTTCTCACAATAGATTKCTATAATTTGAGTCTATAGTTGTGGCAAGAATCATGTGGTTGAGTTCAAGGAATGGACCRTGATGTATCCAAAACATGATATAGTTGTATTTGCATGGCATGGTTGTTATTGTTATTAAATTTTGAAATTTTTTGTTGAATTTTTTGGAAATCAAAAGAAGATTCAAGATTCTTTAAATTTAGACACCATACAAATATACTATGATTTTTGAAACTATTATGTCTAAAAGCTTCCTTAGGATCTTCTGAACAAAAACAATGCATTTTAGGCAAGAACTTATAGAAGTTAGTTTTAGAAAGAGGTCACACTTAGATGAAGGTATCTTGTGCACACCACAATYATCTTGAACAAAATGTGACACCTACACTTTGACCAAATTGCAATAATAATCTTCAAAATGGATGATACAAGATGTATACTAATAAAAAAATTGAGAGCCTACTAGAGTCTAGTATTGTTTTTTAGTACAGCTACAAACAACACTTTGAAATTCTAATCCTTATTTATACAATGCTCAAATAATTCATGCTATGGAAGGCAAGTAGGCAACCCATTCATGATCTTCCCCCTCCATTTGCCAAAGTAGGTTGTTTGCTTTTCGTAGAGTAGAAGTGAATAGCGATTAATTATGGCACGATTTCCAAAAAAATGTGGCACATAATAATAGGCTACAAGTCTCTCGATTTTGCAACCAGCCTTTAGTTGGAAATAGAAAGACCTATATGACCATTGTGGGACAAATAGAACATTTAGCTAAAACTTTCATAATAATTTTGTTTTGAGAAAAAAAATTTTGAAAAAAAAATGTAATCCTTATCAAATCTATTTTGTATTTGGAATTTTTTTTCCTCAACATATCCGCACTCTATGTATGCTCAATTGCTTAAGTAGTCAAAAATTGGTTGCCTCTCTTAAAGTGCATTTAAATCCTCTTTCATTTGCCAATAAGAAGTTAAGAACCAATAAAAATAATTTATGTTCAATAATAATGTATATACTTAGTTGCTATAGTGTGGATTATGAATGCACTTACCTTAGGATATAACAACGAGAATTGATTGAATACTGAATTGATCATGGTTCTCATTATTAAGATTTAAATTTTTTGTTGGATCTTATTCAAAGTTAAAAAGAGACTAGATTCTTTTATTATGAATTTCCTAGATATTGTATAAACAAACTACAAATTTTCAAAGAGGTTAAAATAAAATTATCCAAAAGCAACCCAAACTTTCATAAATTGAGGTAGTATATTTTAGCCAAGAATTTGTAGGGGTCTATTTTAGAAACTGATAACAATTAGGTCTAGTCACCTTATCACACACTAATACTTCCACATGTGATGTTGTCAACATGCATGATAATATTCATGGCATCCTATTTTTTTTTTTCCAATCCTAAGCAAAGTTTTTTCTTTAACGATTTGTTATCAATTTGCACCAAAATTATAGACTCAGCACCAAGCCCTTAGAACACAAGTAGTAAAATCTTGGATGAAATCACCAAATTGTGGATGAAAACAAAATTCTGGATAGTACATATGTAATATGTGCTAAGGTATGAGGTTGAGAAAGTGCCCAAAGAAAAGTTGAAAATGAATTTCGGGGAAGTGGACCTTCTTGAGATATTATCCAATAAATTTTCCTTGAAACACAAGAAGAATTGGCATCTAATCCAAGTTGTTTCATATATATTGATGCTTTGTGGGATTAGTTATGAGTTTTTGAAGTTGAAAAAAAGTTCATTTCAATGGGCTCTAAAATCAACCACCTCCTCAAATGTAGACTACTTGTATAGTACCAGGCAACTCTCAATCATCCCCCCTATTCTGCCAGTTCAAAGAATTCTATATAATATAGAATCTAAATGGTACTTTTTGTCTTGTATTACAAACATTCAATTCTTATGCAATTTCAATCAAATATACCAAATCTGGACTTCAAAAAAGGAAAATTCTATTTTTGGTGAATTACTTCATTGAAAATTAATAGTTCTATAGGATAATTGATTGAAAACCATTGGTGATGAGTTTTTTTAATTTGATTGCATAGATATGTAAGAAACATCCATATGCAAATCTTTTGTTGAATAATCATCTTCAAAAAGTTTTAAAATTTCCTCACAAAGGTTTCGAAAGTTGGAGTGATAATGTCCAAATTTTGAAAAATAGGTATCTCTTAGTTGTAATTAGATTTTGCTATTTGACCTTCACATTGTTATTAATTAGGTACACTTGACCATAAAGGTTCAGTTGCTTTGCCAAAATCTAATTACATTGAAGAAATATCTATTTTTCAAAATTTGAACATTGTCATCACAACTTTTAAAACAGTTGTGAAGAAATCCTAAATGTTTTTGGATATGATTATCAAAAGAAAGATGTGCGTATGGATGTTTCCTAGATATTGCCACAATCGAATGAAAAAAATTCATCATCAACATTTTTCAATGAATTATTGTGTAAAATATTTAAAATTTAATACAACAATTCACCAAAAATAGAGTTTTGGTTTTCGAAGACCCAAATTTGGTATGCATGATCAAAATTATGTAACAATTGAATGATAATTAGGCAATACAAAAAATGTTAATCATATAATGCAATGAACAATTTTCTTTGCAATGGCAGAATGGCGGGGAAGATTGAGAGTTGCTGGGTACTGTACATTGGAGACTGCAAAATGTACCTCTAAAGCCTATTCCATTTCATTTTAGGACCTCCTACCTTAATATGATTTTTTCTACCCAACATGTACATGAATGTTGAAATTAGGAGCACCACCACAACATTTACTATTGCCACTTCGGCACTTCATAAAAAATAAAAAACAGAAAACCCTGATGCCAAGATACTTTGAGACAAGCTATAGATCCTCTTGTAGCTTTTGGTAGTTGACCATGAGAAAGGACTGAACGAAAGGGACAGAGCCTCTTGTCTTGTAATTTCTTGTTTCTGCCTCACCATGAAAGGCAGACAGCGGAATCACACTTTAAAATTTCATGAAGAGTACAAGTAAGTCCAACCACATTCTTCAGAAGATGCAAAACTTGAAGAATCAACTCCGCAAGCTCCGCTGGAAGTTGACAAAATCAAAATGATTACCAAAGCATTCACAATCAAAAGCCAAAGGGCTTTTGCACACTCTACAATTCCACCATTAGGGTGACACAAGTATGAGACACTTAACACCTTCATTCAAACATCATCACTCTTTGAATCCTCAGTTCCTCAACTAAAAAACCAGAATTCGACCAGTGGGAGAATCTCCATGTACATTTACAATCTAAAACTTTCACGTTATATGATTGGCAAAATCGAGAAATAATTTATAGATGCAAGCAGTAATAATTATTACCAAACGATAGCTAATTGGCATTCCGGTGCAAGCACTGTATTCATAGTTGCATCATCTTCAGAGCAAAGGTGTTTCCAATTAACACCAAGACAAAGCTCATAATGAAAAGAATACTTAACAAAGTCAGTAAAGTACTCACAACGAAGTTACATGCGGAATACARAGCTCCAGGCTAACCATACTTCATAAGAAATCGTGGGATTTATTTCGAGTTCAAGAGAGTAGCCATCATGAGCACAAAATCTGAACCTCCGGAGCTTAGTAACCCCTACCGAGTCCCTTTGCAGTGAATAGCCAGCACCTTCACAAAACACAGATATGCTGCAGCCTGAGGCACTCCACGCAGACATCCACGTCAGTGCACAAGCAGGGCAATTCTTCAACACAACCTGAAACGTCTTCAAGMTCACCAACTATCGATGAGACAGGCGTAGTGTTGAGGACTTGACTTGTTTCTATGGAACATGGAAAGCAGAGGAGMTCTATCCAGAGGACCCTAGTATATTCACAAAAATCTAAGCTCAAGGAGATCAACCCTAGAGGACAAGTTCTTGTAAACACATGCATTAGAAGACCCTGAGTAGGGACAGCCTGCGCAACCTAGCACCAGTTCAGGCCTTATCACAAAATCCTGCCCACCAGTAAGCTACACCATAACATCTGCAATTTATGAGGGTCTTTAAGGAGCAACTTGAAACTAGAATTGCCAGTCTTCATCATCTCCTCAAGACATCAGGCTTGGAGAAAGAAAACCGAAATCAATAAGGTTTTCTCCTCTGGGTCCTCTAGTAAGAGCAAAAGATAGCCCTACCCGTATTCAATCAAAGTGTGCAACCGGCATGGCAGGTCAGAGACGAAAAATTACCTGAAAAGAAGGCACCACGCTAAAAACCATCACTAGCCAGGGCTTGAATTTCAGGCAAAAGTTGCAACCTCCGAACCGTGCGTAAGGAGCCAAATCRATTCCAACTCTGCTTTGCGGGTTTCAGGATCACGGGAAGTACTGCTACSCTGAAATCTGGGAGACRAGAGTGAGGAAGCCCAYCGAGCAAACAAACTTACAAGAGCAAACTAAGAATTCAGCAGTATTGTCTTCATGGAAGAAATCAAGAAAGCACGCAAAGACCCTAGAGTAGAACCTGACCTAACAGAGCACAGGAGATCACGGCTTCTTGAGAAAATGGACAGCAATTAGGAGGAGCCATTGGTAGAACAGCAGTTCCACAAACTCATTCATGGTGGAGGAGGAGTAGGCTCGAGGATCCTGCAAGCAAGAAGAAAACCTCGACCCACAAATCAAAAAAGATTGCTGCGAGGAATCAAGAGGCAGCAAAGTAATCAGTCTAAGGCAAAACTAAAGAACTGAATGAGATCGGTCTGGTGTGCACCCAAGTGTCGGTGATGTGGGCTGARAAAACACGACACGTTAGCAATTCGTGGCACCCCCAACTCATGGCAGAYGATTTCGGTCAAATTCACTTCGTCGGGGCCAATCGACAATCGTCTAGCAATTGCTGACCCTGATCGAAAACCTTGAGTGCATAATTTTGCCTTTCTGACTTCCTAGTAACCGAACAGATACTGGATCATAAAACCAAATCCAGAAGCTGAACAAGCAAGAATCGCTTAGCCCATGGCAATTTCGACCCATTTGTTCTAGTGAAAGTTCCATAGCCAATTTCAACGCTTCAATCAAGAAAACAATGAATGTATCTCGATCTAATTAGACCCTTTCAGGATCCAAGCAAAAGATCGTCGCCTTGTAGTCCCAGGAATGGCAATGACCTTCAGCTAAACGGATTACTCAAGAACAAGTAGTAAAACTCTAGTTGCAATAGGCTTAAGTAAGAGTAAGCTCAAGCAGCAAAAAGGTTTACAATGCTGACTTCAGAAACATAATGGAGTCTGTCCCGAAAGACATTATGTGCAAAAATTGAAGTCTAYTGCTGTCACAGATGCAATCACAGGTCCTTTGCCGAGTCATCAAACCGATCACACACACATTCTTCATGCACGCGGAACCAACGTCTAAGGCGCTTGAGACACTCATTTCTTCRGATTCTGGGGACGTTTCCACTTTTCCGTGTCTAATGGGGGCTGACCTTTTAGCCTCTCCAACTCAAATGTGTACACCTTGTGACCATCTTTTCCCGCCTCAAGGTTATAATGCTTCACCTTGTACAATCCATCGTAGGAATAGATTTTGTTCCATCCAGAGTCCACATCATGGCCTCTAATCAATCGAACAACTTCCCCGCGTTTGGATGTATTAATAAGCGCTTTGTTCCCTTTCTTGGGCTTCTGATCCTCCAATTGCCGCTTGTCRCCTTTGTAATCGTTTCCACCCTGGCCAGTATATTTGACGATCTCCCCATGGTCGTCATCATCTCGGTAACCACCGGAGATCACCACGCTGCGAGCCACCTTCTCCCCTCGATCTTCAACCCACGCAATCCCTCCCTGCACTTGACGGTGCAACCCSACCACGAACATTTCGGTCCGAAATTCAAATTGATCACCCACCTCGACTCCAGGGACGGTGCCGAATTCKTTAAATTCGAGTGATGTTTTCTGCCGATTCATCTGCTTCATCACCTGCAAGTCAGGCCGATAACCAACCAGCTTACCACTCTTCTTGATCTTTTGATAATGCTGTAAGAGCCGGGAGTACACCGCACGCCGCTGCAAAAACTTATCCCTGTCACTCGACTGCTCGAAATCGCTTGGTAATTCTCCCTCTCCCTCTTGATCTCCCGCTCCCTCAGGGTCTGAATCTGCTGCCTCTCCTCCCTCAAGACTTCCCGCTGGTTGTGGCCTTGTGAGGTTCATCGTGACTTTCCTCGGCAATCTCACGCAACCCTCGGGAAAATCTCGCGTGGCAATGGGACCGTCGTCTTCCATATGGAACAAGAACAAGAAGCCGCTAGACGATCGGAGGTGTGAGGAGATCGATACTAAAGAATCTCAAGGGCTGCGAAACACTAGAGAGTGGAGCAGGGCAGTAGATGTTAGTAACTTATAGCAGCAGCTTCTGCTTCATGGATCCTTACTCCTCGCTCCCGCTAACCACGACACTTGGCATTCTAGCCACTGCTAATATTGAAAGACAACAACTGAAGGTATTCTACATAACATTCTTGACTGACCCTTGGTCCTCCCCGAAGCTGGAGGTATAATGCCCTCCTAGATACCTTGGGGGGAAACAAGGTTATAATCCCGTTAAAGAGAGTGGAAGCTAGCCGGTTAAAGAGAGTGGGCTGTCATAGTGATTGTCAGTCTGATTGGCCAGTTAAAGAGAGTGGAAGCTGGCCGGTTAAAGAGAGTGGGCTGTCAGTAAGAGATATTGTTGTGTTTTCTTTTCTAATGTGAACTCTAACATGTCTAGTTTGATTTTATACGGTTACAATTCAGAAAGAATTAATACAACGTATCAAAATGTTGGCTTTTTGTTCAATTTAGAGCAAATTCTAGAAGCTCAAGAAATTCCAGGGTCATTTTGGGGTTAACTGAACCAATTATAATGGCTAGTCGATACATTTATTCTATGTAAGGTAGACTGCTCTTAAAGCGACCATTTAAGGGCTGATTGCTTTTTTCGTAGGTTCTCGTGTACAGAAATATTTTTAGCTCATTTTGTAGAGAAAGAAAAAAGCATGTGGGACTTAGCACAAGTGGTTTCATATTTTTCCAAGCATTTTTGAATTACATATGAATTTTCAAAGATTTGGGGCATAGGTACCTATTTGTGACCATAGGTCTTCCAAAATCTGTCCACTTGCAACTTGTAATGAGATGGGAGGAAATGAAAGACAATGATTGGCTCTTGCAATAGAAAAGAATTTTTTCTTAATTCACTCAATTGTGAATATGGTCCATTTAAGGATCACCTCGTCTCTATTCTACCACTATTTATAGGGTCGGTTTCAAGGAGGTCGCTTTAAGAACAGTCTACCTTACTCCCAAAAATTCAACCTAGATAAGGTAGAACCACCCATTACCAACTAGTGCCCCATTACCAACCATAGATTGACTTATCTCCAACCAAGGCTAGAATGGGTTTTTTTTTTCATCTTTTCAAAGATGGAACTAAAAGTTCATGATACATGTTCCAAAGTAGTGCAAAAAAAAGTAGGAAGCAGTGCGTGGAAAAGTAGTTTTTTGAATGATTGGAATTGGAAGAGTCTAGTGATCGGCTATGGGTCCGGAGCACTTTCTGTCTTTCAAAATTCATAGTAAATTCAATTCATGCGATAAAATTACCAAAGTTTTTGCAATCCTCATCATTTTTATCAACACACCTCTAAAAATATTTACCTTGCATTCCATTGCTTTATATTTGTCTAAATTCCTTATTTGCTTAGTTATAGGTGGTTCTACCTTAAGAGGAAGTTCTTGAGCTCAATATAATGATTATAAGCATGTAAAAAATAAAAATAAAAAAGACTTTGCATTGGTAGGTGGAGATTTCCTCAATCCAACGGAGGAGCCCAATCCGGCCCTAGATAGGAGTTCCGGACACCAAAAACCTCAGCTCGATTGCTCCCTTGGGGCCGTATGGTTTGGCTCCAAAACCATGCCACCTAATGCGCCACATAGGATGAGTTTGTAGTTCCGGCTAGCCCCAAGTATAAAGCCCTTGGGCTGGATTTGGAAAAATTGAGAGATCTTATTGGTTCAAACTTGGAGAGTTCCGGCCGGCCTTCAATCCGGCCCCAAATGTAAACTGGGCCTAAGTGTTGATTTTGGGTAGTTTTTATTATTGATGTAAGGTAGGTCAATAAAGCACTTGGGCTATGCAAGCATGCATGTCCTAAAATATATGGTACTTGTGCACATGTCGTAGTTATTGCATAAGCAATGTACAAACAATGTACATTTCAAGAGGTGGATGCTTTTAGAGTCCATGAATGTATTCCAACTTTAAAATTAATGACTACTACCTACTAGCTCCTAAAAACATACAATGACTTGAAATACATGCCAAATGTTTCCAGAAGTGTGACCTCCCAAAATTATTTTCATCTCTTCCAAGGGATTTTTCTGGACATCGTACCTTCCAAACCATAGGATAGTTGGGTGTACACTATTTCTCACCCTTGTCATAAAGAGTTTAGGCTCTTCATGACTGAGATTTGGTACTATTGTCCCTTGCTGCAGCTTCGTGGAGCGCGCCTGATAGCAGGCCGTTGAATGCGTTGCGGCATGCGGCCCGTGGTGTCAGACCGGACACTGTGTCGTAGATTAGAAATAAAGAATACTGATTAAACTAACTCCCCATTTTTTCCCTTAGGGTTAGGGAAACCCATTACTACATGTTGCAATCCATTTTGGGTGGAAATTTGAAAAATACAGGGGCGGGGAATTAAGCAACCTCTTCGATTTTTTTTCCTTAGGGTTAGGCAAACCCTTCACCACATGCTGCAAGCCATTAGGGTTTACGATCAATGAAAAATATGGCGGTTTCAAGGGGGGCTCATTAAACAACCTACCCATTTTGGGGTGGATTAACTGTTTAGGGAAACCTGCGATCAAATGTTGCAATCCATTAGGGTTTTCGGTGAATGGAAAATAGGGGGGTGCTCATTTAAACAACCTCCCCATTTTTTTGGGATAAAGGGTTTTGGAAAACCCTTTATCACATGTTTAAATGCATTAGGGTTTTGGATACATTGAAAATAAAGCCAGGTGATTAAACTAATTCCCCATTTTTTTTTCATTAGGATTAGGAAAACCCTTTACCACATGTTTAGGAACATTTCGGTATAGAATTTGAAAAACATGGGGGAATTAAACGACCTCCCCATTTTTTTTCATTATGGTTAGGCAAACCCTTTACCACATGTTGCAAGCCATAAGGGTTTAGGGTAAACGAAAAATACGGGGGCTCATTAAACAACCGCCCCGATTTTGTCCCCTTACTCTTAGGCAAAACTTAGACCACATGTTTCAATCCATTAGGGCTTAGGGTACATCAAAAATAATGCTCCATCATTTAACTAACTCCCCATTTTTTTCTTCCTCAGGGTTAGGCAAATCCTTTATCACATGTTTCAATCCATTAGGGTTTAGGGTACATGGAAAATACAGAGAGGAAGTAAACAACCTCCCCATTTTTTTTTTACCTTAGGGTTAGGCAAACCCTTCACCACATGTTAGAATCCATTTGGATTGAGACGTTCAAATAAATAGGGGGGCGGAGGAGGGGCTAGGCTCATTAAGCAACCTCTCCATTTTTTGTTATTTACTCTTAGGCAAAAATTTCACCCCGTGTTCAATCCATTAAGGATTACACATAATTCAAAATACAACCAGGATATTATACTAACTCCCCCTTTATTTCCGGGGCAGTATGCAAACCCTTCACCCCATGTTACAATCCATTAGGGGTTAAGTTCAATGTAAAATACGGGGGGTTCATTAAAAAGCCTCACCATTTTTTATTTCCTTATTCTTAGGCGAACCCTTTATCCCATGTTTCAATCCATTAGGGTTGTACGCAAACAAATAATATGGCAGTGTACACCTTAACAACCTCCCCATTTTGCGTGAAATTACACTTYGGCAAACCCTTCACCCCATGTTTAAACCCATTAGGGTTAATTCTCGGAAAATGAAAAAATAGGAAAGTTGATTTGAATGAACTCCCCTTTTTTTTAACTAGTCTTAGGGTAACCCTTCACCTCATACTTGAAAATACATTATATTTTAAACCCGAATGAGGTAGTGCAAAGTCACCTTACGAAAGTGGGGATATTTTCCAAGCGTACTCAACTTCCAGCGGCTTATGTTTCAGGATTTAGGGTTTACCGAACCTGCCATGCTTAGGCAAAAGCCCGCTTCGGAACAAACCAGGTTGCTCTGGGTACAGATCTAGAGGAAATGAACCTCGTTTTTTCCCAACCTGCCAATGCGCGTCCGGCGACTTTCCATTTCGTCGTTGTAGTCTTCCATAGTGTTTTGGCAAAGGTTTGCGTGCGATTGCCTTGCGTGTGTGTGTGTTGTTGTCATCCTCTGTAGTTTACGAGCCCTCTCTTTCATTATTGTACGTAGCACGTTCAAGCGGTTTTGTCAATTTTTTGCGCTTCTCACGACGTTCGCCAATCCGCTTGCGACACCGAATTGTGCGTGTTCCAGGTTTATAGTTGTGCTGCGCTGGTTTAGGGAGTGAGGGCAATGGGAGGCCAAACGACACTTGGTGCGGTTTAGGGTGACGCAAATGGAAGAAAGCACGGCAAGTTCTGATCTCCGGCGACGTCAAATTCCGTGACTGCTCAGCGCAGACGTCTGAGACGGTAAAGGTAAGTGCTTTCTCAAAGCTCACCATTTCCATTGTAAACCGCCCCACATAGTAATACGATGTGGGGTGATTGCAAGAAACACCTGTCCTATTTTCCGTCACACGTTGCGTGCTCATCTAATTTTTGGCCATAACTTTTTTGTTTTGGCTCCAAATGAATCAAGATTTATAGGGTAGGTACTCATGACTACTATGGCCCTTGACTAATTTTTTTGTAATTTTCAAAAATAATTTACTATCCAAAAATAGAGCCCAATTCAATGTCACACTTGCCAATTTGTAGTTTTTTAGTACCTAACCACTACGTTTTTTGAAGAATTAGATTGTGAAATTTGGTACGCTAGTTCTTCTAATAAAAATACACCTTTCTATGAGAGGGATTTTCAAAATCATGTTCCAAGTGTGTTCTATATTGGTCTAAAGAGCGTTGTATACAGGTTTCATTTTGAAACATATGAATAATTATTTTGGTGGTTTTTTTGGTGGATAACCATCTTCATAAAGTTGTTACAAATGTCTACTTTTTATTTTTTGAATTTACTTATTTTTACTATTTTAAAGTAATTTTCACATCAAAACACTTATTTTCTTGAGATTTGGCACTTTTTTAGTTCTCATAGTTAGAGAATTTTTCTATGAATTTCCTTCGGTGTTTATCTTCATCTTAAAGGTGTATACATTGAATATATTTTTAAGAAATTTTAAAAATTAGTTTTCTATTTTTAAAGTATTCCAGAAAAGTTTACAAGTATTGTTCCAAAACGCAACAAATAGTACAAGGGTTTCATGCAATCACCCTGTGCTTCGCACGCAACGTGAGGTTTAGGGGAATTTCTGATTTAAGGGTTTAGTTGTCAACGTGCAAGTCTTGTGACACCGATTTGTTTCTCCTATGATTGCAATGCAGGCTTGCAAATTATGGTTCACGCGGAGAGGGCTTAGGCCTTCCAATTTTTGTTCATGATCACAGGTCACCATGCTTGTATCTTGACAGTCACGTGGTTTAGGAGGCGTCGTTCTCTTCCTGGGCCGGCAAACGCGGGTGGAGGGCAGGATTCAGGGTCACCGTTGAAATGTTTGCTCTTTCATTCAGCTTAGGGTTTTTACAGGCTGACCTCCGATCATCTTTGATAATTCGGCAACATGCGAAGTCGTTGCTCTGCATCGCAAGTTGTGCCCAAGCGCAATATTCATCCGCGACAAATTGGCGGTGCATTGGCGGGCATGGCTAAGACAAAGCATGCAGCGATGGAGGACGACTGCGGCGGAGCATCTGACACCGCTGCGACTGACACTTCTCAGTGTACCGCCAATTCGGTAAGCAATGCAATAGGAAAAGGATAATGTGCTTACAATGTTTGAGCAGTGAGTGTACAGTTTGAGAAACCGTATCTGCTTGTGCGCTTCATCTAAAATGTGACTTTTCAGGGCGACAATGCGGGCGAAGGCGGGACGTAGGAAAATGTGCAGCCTATGGCATGCTTCTACCAGACGGTCACCATCGATGGCCGGAAATACCCAATCAACTACGGGACTACCGAGCGGACACGAAATTTGACGTCGCCGGAGATCAAGAACTCGCCGCGGTGTCTCCCATTGGCGTCATCCTAAACCGCATGAAGTGTCGTTTTGGCCTCCCATTGCCTTCACTTCCTAAACCAGCGTAGCACGACCATAAACCTGGAACACGCACAATTTGGTGTCGCAAGCGGATTGGCAAACGTCGTGAGAAGCGCAAAAAATCGACAAAACCGCCTGAACGTGCTACGTACAATAATGAAAGAGAGGGCTCGTAAACTACAAAGGATGACAACAACACACACACGCAAGGCAATCGCACGCAAACCTTTGCCAAAACACTATGGAAGACTACAACGACGAAATGGAAAGTCGCCGGACGCGCACTGGCAGGTTGGGAATAAACGAGGTTCATTTCCTCTAGATCTGTATCCAGAGCGACTTGGTTAGTTCCAAAGCGGGCTTTCGCCTAAGCACGGCAGGTTCGGTAAACCCTAAATCCTGAAACATAAGCCGCTGGAAGTTGAGTACGCTCGGAAAATATCCCCACTTTTGTAAGGTGACTTTGCACTACCTCATTCGGGTTTAAAATATAATGTATTTTCAAGTATGAGGTGAAGGGTTACCCTAAGATTAGTTAAAAAAAAGGGGAGTTCATTCAAATCAACTTTCCTATTTTTTCATTTTCCGAGAATTAACCCTAATGGGTTTAAACATGGGGTGAAGGGTTTGCCRAAGTGTAATTTCACGCAAAATGGGGAGGTTGTTAAGGTGTACACTGCCATATTATTTGTTTGCGTACAACCCTAATGGATTGAAACATGGGATAAAGGGTTCGCCTAAGAATAAGGAAATAAAAAATGGTGAGGCTTTTTAATGAACCCCCCGTATTTTACATTGAACTTAACCCCTAATGGATTGTAACATGGGGCAAAGGGTTTGCGTACCAACCCTAATGGAAAAAAAATGGGGAGTTAGTTTAATCACCTGGCTTTATTTTCAATGTATTAAAACCCTAATGCATTTTAACATGTGATAAAGGGTTTCCCTAAAGCCTTTATCCTCAAAAAATGGGGAGGTTGTTTAATGAGCCCCACCCCCCTATTTTCCATTCACCTAAAACCGTAATGGATTGTAACATGTGATCGTGGGTTTCCCCCAACAGTTTATCCCCCCAAAACTAGGGAGGTTGTTTGATGTCCCTAAACCCTAAACCGCCGTATTTTTCATTGACCGTAAACCCTAATGGCTTGCAACACGTGGTGAAGGGTTTGCCTAACCCTAAAGAAAAAAAATGAGGAGGTTGTCTAATTTCCCCCCCCCCCCCTATATATTTCAAATTTCCCCCTCATATGGATTGAAGCATGTGGTAAAGGGTTTCCCTGCCCCTAATGAAAAAAATATGGGGAGTTACTTTAATCACCTGGCTTTATTTTCAATGTATCCAAAACCCTAATGCATTTAAGCATGTGATAAAGGGTTTCCCCAAACCCTTTATCCCAAAATAAAAAGATGGGGAGGTTTGTTAATGAGCCCCCGTCCCTCCGTACTTGTCATTCACCCTAAATCCTAATGCATTGGAAGATGTGATTTAGAGTTTCCCTAAACCGCTTATCCCAAAAATAATATAGGGAGGTTGTTTAATGAGCATCCCCTGAAACCACCGTATTTTTCATTGACCGTAAACCCTAATGGCTTGCAACATGTAGTGAAGGGTTTACTTGACCATGAGGCCCCCCAAATGGGGAGGTTGTTTAATTTCAGCACTCAACTCTAAACCCCCCGCCCCCGTATTTTTCCTATATCCAGCCCAAAATGGATTGCAACATGTGATAAAGGGTTTCCCTACACCCTCAATTCCAAAAAAAAATGGGGAGTTTGTTTAATGACTGCCCCCCCCCCCTCCCCCTTCCTTTTTCATTCACTGTAAACTCTAATGGCTTGCAACATGTGGTGAAGGGTTTGCCTAACCCTGAGGCCAAAAAAAATGGGGAGGTTGTTTAAGTACCCCGCTATATTTTTCCTTTACCCAAAAACCCTAATGTATTGAACCATAGGGTAAGGGGTTTGCCTAAGAGAAAGTAAACAAAATTGGTCACATTTATTTGATGGAGACCCTAAACCCTCATTGTCATTTGCAAATTCAAAATGTAGGAAGTGGGGTTGAAAGAAGCCTTACAGGTTTATTCTAACTTGTATGTTCCCCTAAACCTTCAACCCTCGAAGTGAATAAAATATTTTGCTTGAACTTGACGTGACCCCTCTAGACTTTCCCCCCATTACAAGTGTGAATTGAGACACTGGAGTGCTCTATTCAAATCAGATAATAACATTTCATGATTTTGATGTGACGTCCTAGCCCCCCTCACTTGAAATTTTCCTTGACCAAGACACTGGAGTGGGGCGGCATTCATTAGGGGGGAGCTAGCATGTCAAATCAGCCCCCCCATGCCCCCCATCCCCCCCATGGCCCATGGAATGCAGCCTTTGAACCGCATGGATCATGGGCCCGGGCTGGCTGACTTCCTTGCCCTCCTGAACCACGAAACATTGCACTGAGACACTGCCACAGTGGCCGGTTTGACACCACGGGACGCGTGCGCAGCGCATTCAACGGCCTACTGCTAGGCGCGCTCCACGAAGCTGCAGCAGGGGATAGTAGTACCAAATCCCAGTCATTAAGAGCCTAAACTCTCAATGACAAGGGTGATAAATAGTGTACACCCATTTCTATCTTTTTCCTAAAGATACTATTGAAATCTTCTAATGAACCTTCATTTTTTGTTATAATTTTAGTRGACAATTTTATAATGCACATTTGAGGTAAAGAAAAGAATCCGCCATGTAGTCGGCAATAGAAAAAAATATAAGCATTTATTACAATCACTATATTGTATTCAAGATTTCTTAGATTCCAATATTTTATTAAAGATTTTTCAAATTTGTGCTCTAATTTCAATGTTTTGAAGGCCCTAATTCATCTATGAATACTTGCTTTTAACTAAATATAAAAAAACATGCTTTCAAAACACATATAATTTAGTTAATCCTAATTCATCCAATTTAACATATACTAGTACAATTATTGCAACTTTTGCAATAGCATCCTACTGTATAAGAATCRTTGTATTCTCTTTAGTTTGGCATAAGTGGATTTTAAGTTCAAAGGTACTTCTGAATTGTTTACGGTTTATGATTGTGATGTAGATTTTGCCTAACTACAAAAGCTAGGGAAAACTAATATAAAAGGGGTTAATTCCTACTGAGAGGTCAATACGTTCAACGTTTATGTGACTAAGGTCACTTGATTCGTATATTAGATACTTATTTATGTCGTTTTGTATTTTGTTTCCCAAAATAAAACCTAAGAAGATACTTTTAATGTCAATTCTCTTCAGTCCAAAACCCAATGCTATTATATAGACTCAATGGTATGGCGTCCGAGTCCTGCCTAGTGGTTGACTCATGTCAAAAATTCTTTGTCAATTTGTCCTTGAGGGGTGGTCAATTTGTCTTATGCATGCTCAAACCCCTTAAAATGCATTTTGTACATAGATATATCAGWAAATACAAATATCCATATTGATTTATTTTATTCCTCTTTTCTTTCTCTAATTGTACTAACAATAACCTATCATGTTCAAATTCTAAATATTCAAATGGTCTGTATTTCTACTATTCTTTTGCGATAAAAATCAATAGATGAGTACGAATTCTTTCCTGGTCTTGAATTAAATCTTTGCGTTCAGCCCCTTTTTGCTGCACTTTCAATTGGGTATTTCAATTTGTCAAACTTAATTCTCTCAGGCTCATCGCAACTTCACCAACTGGTACAGCTACTAGCATGCTGTTTGATGTATGGATGCTGGTTCAATTTGTCCGGTAGAACCTTTTTACTGGACGTAGATCTAAGACCGTGTATTCTATCCTATGGTTGTGTATTGACCTATGACCGTGGAGACAATTGACTCGTCCAAAATCCGAGGCACTGCTGTTGATTAGTCCGAGACTAATCAACAACTAACCAAAGATTCTATTGTAATAGAGAACAAGCCCTACAAGGCCAATTATGCCTTGGCAAACGTGCGTAGGCAAGCCCGGAGGGCAAGCCCAGGCTGCGCAAGCCAGGGCATAATCGGCCCTGTAGGGCCTGCTCTCTTATATTAAAATCTGGGGAAGCTTATTGGCCTGTTGAATCATTGACCGAATTCTGCCAAGGAATTCACCTCTAAAATCGCAAAATAAGCCTCCCCAGATTTTAATGTTCCCAATCTACTTCTAACATCCTAATCWTGCACCTCATAATTTGTCCATTTGATCTACAAACTACACTTACTCATCAAATTTCCAATTCTTGAATTGCCATATTGGGAATGATTCACTGTACTCAAGCACTCGTTCATTTAACACAAACTGGAGTGACCTTTCTACTTACTATTTTTTTCCTATATGTTGTACAATTCCAAATGGTCTGAAAATTTTCATGTATTTAGCCAACTTGCCTTGAAGAATGAATCCAAAGAAGTACAACCATTTTGGACATTTTTTCATAATGATCTAACCTTGTGAAGTGCAGCTGCCCGGCTTTTTGCAGGCTCCCAAAAGGATTTTTGCCACTTCAAATGCTAATATCTTGCAATCTACATGGTGGAAATTTCTCAAATTTTTCCCAGATATTTTCTATCTAGAGTACTACAAGATCCTACAATTACATGTGTTAAAAAATGATATTTTTCAAAAATTTGGTACTTGTACTTGAAATGACTATTTAGAAGCATTTTTTGTGAGAACATAGTCAAAGAATTTTAGGGGTTAACCTTGTGCAATGAAGAGATAT
Organism: Pleurozium schreberi; assembly: GCA_006891605.1. NCBI lineage: Eukaryota > Viridiplantae > Streptophyta > Bryopsida > Hypnales > Hylocomiaceae > Pleurozium > Pleurozium schreberi. The sequence goes on along the minus strand of VACF01002105.1, from coordinate 18,473 downwards.
TTGCATAGTTTGAAGAGCTAAATTTATGCAAAAATCAAATAATTCTCGCTTTTCATGAATTTTTCCTAGATTATTGTTCAACATAAAAATTTGCATGTTGACTTATATTCTTAATATTTTTTATTGGGGTCCCTTTGCAACCCAAGTATGTAGGAAAGAATTGGGTGAGATGTTTATGAATGAGTGATGCAAACAAAAAATAATTTCTTTATGTCAAGCAACCCTATCTTTTGAGTACATGGGACCAGATTGCACCATTTAAAAATAAACGTCTATTCTTCACTAGAAGAAAGTAGTCTTTTTTACCAAATTTTTTTGCATTCCTATTAAAAATGTGAATGAAGTCGCCAAATTTGGATGCAAAATTGCATGAGTAAATTGAAAAGCATTTTCGCTCTCAAAGATGGATGAATGTAGAAATACAATGTTTCTCGAAGTTCTAAGTGATCACCAACCTAACATTTTACCAGAAGTGTAAATTCAACCAAGTATACAAAGTACCTTYACCCAAAAACTTTTCAATAAATACATTATTATGATTCCTATCATTAAATTGTCATAGTTTTGTATTGAATTTTGTTGGCAAATGAAATAAGATTTTTGGTTCTCTTTACATAATGGTATGTACTTTGGACACCATAAAGAATAATCAAAACAATTCTAAAATGTTAGTGAGGAGCATTTCCAAAATACACCCTAGACTCTCATGTTCATGTTGTGTGCACATTGATGAGGGATCGTTTTTACAACAAGGGTCATTACAAGAATTGAGACCAATTCATTACCAAAATGTTTTTCATTTCCATTCTTTCATTGAAGTAAGGTCTCAAACAATTTTGACCATTGGTTTTTTTTATGCATATAAATGCCCAAGCCCCCCACCCCACCCCAAAAGGGTAAATGTATTAAAAAAAGGCCAAGACTATAATCATGGCCCTACACGCCACTGCCTCAATGTTTCCAAAACCTCATTTCATGTCTCTTGCAAAGCCAACACATTCAAAATTGCATACAAAAACTACACATTCAAAATTGCTTAGTCAAAATTGGCCTCCCTCAATTCAAGCCCCCAAAATGAAGGAGCCAAGAAACTCAAAACCTTCTTTAACCCTTGATCATCACAACGGACATTTTGTATTCTCTCGATGATAGAGAATCAAACCGTGTAGGACAAAATTGCAACTTTTCATCCTTGGTATTACAAGTGAAAAGGGAAGATCTTTTCTACTACTTTGACTTCCAATGAGTATAATTGGCTTCTCAAAGTACATAATGTCACACAATATCAAAAATGCATGATTTCCACAGCCACCAGTCCATCCTTCAAGAGTTAAAAAAAGGCCACATAACCATTGGTTCGAAAACCAACACTGGTTTTGGCTAGCCTCTACATTGCAAGTACAGACGAAAAGGAAGCAAGGAATAGATCCAAGGATTAAGGAAACTGGAGACCTTTATTGAAACTCACTCCAGGTCACACGTGTGCGAAAATTGACACAGTGATTCAAGCGTACCACTCAGTAATGCAACTTGTGAGAAGCCTTGGAATGCTTCAGTTTGCACATGCCTCTGACTGAGAAGTCCTTGAAGTGATCTGCAACAACCACTGCATGATGCACATTCACAACTCCCTGAAACAAGCAGAGGAATTGACTTCCATATGGGATGTCTAGTATACGTACGTACCGTATGCTGCTTCACAAATTGTCTCACAGTTCCATGAGGTGTCTCCAATTTTATCTCCAAGGATAACTGACTACTTTTAGGCTTCACAAATTAGTCATTTCCAAGGAAGAATCGATGCTAAGAAGGGAATATATTCCATGTCTATATGCTTCACAAACTAGTCAATTACTACATGAATTCGATAGGGTAGTGTCCCCATGTGGAGACCGGGAAAAGTTGAATTAGAGGCCATATATGTAGCCCTGGAATCTACAATGGATTTCGGGCGCATTCGGGGGCGGCAACTGGAAACCGCTTCCGATCTCCACAATAGTCGTAGAGGAGGTAGTTCTGCCGCACCCAATCCAGTTCAATGATTTGAACGGCACCCAGAGTTTGATACGCCGACTGCGCCCACCAGCTGTTGGTTTGCGCCACGCAACTRGCCGTGTCTCCATTTTGGACGAGACAAGCGTCCACGTCAAACGATTCAAAGTTGACGACAAAGGGACTGTAAGTCCAATTCAGYTTCGTCCAACCGTCGTTCGTCGCCCAGTTCTCTCCATTCCAGATTGTGCTGTAGATTCCTACGGGCTTGGAATCTGGGTAAGGCACACCAATGTCCTTGTTGTTTTTGTATACACGAATGGGTGTGTTGTCCACATAGAATCTGCAATGCAAGAGAGAGGATCATGTAATTGAGAAGTGAATTGGAGACATCTGAAAGGACGGTCTGTCCTGAATTGAAAGACTTCATTGACATGCTTGAAAGGATGCTTATCTTCGTGCTTATGACGAACAACAGTAAAGTTACAAAGGTTATTTATTTAGAGAAAACGACAGGATAGGGGAGAAGCTCACATGATCTGTTGTTTGTTCCACAAGACAGAGTAGGAATGGAAATCTGCAGTGGGATCAAACCAAAGGTATATACGTTGCTCCCGCTTTCCTTCTCCATTGGCATAGACGTTGGTTTGCAGGATGTAGGGCTGCCCTGACACGTTTCCAAGAAACTCAAAATCCATTTCGTCGTGTAATCCCGGAGTCTGCGACGACATCTGCCAGAGAAAGAAAAAGAGATGGTCTTTCAGATGGATGAAACAAAGACTTGTCGTGAAATTGTGATGCGGCATCTTTGACTTCCCGTGGTCAACTCTAGATTTATAAGCAGGGAGGACTTGGCATGAAAACATCCTTAAAGTTGGTTTCGCCAAAAAAAATTAAAGAAAATAAAACTGGAAAAATTTGATCAACAAGGACAAGACGAACTAAAAATGCATTTAGATTGTGATCATATTCGTCTAAAATTGAAAACGTTATAGTCCATTCACTCTTGAAAAGTGGCAATAGTAACCCCTAACTATACAAGGCTTTTTTTTGAGCTTCTAGTAATTTGCTCTACATTGAACAAAAAAACATTTTGATAAGATGAATCAATTCTTTTTTAAATATAATTGTACAAATTCAATCTAGACATGTTAGAGAGCACTAAGAAAAAGAAAGCACAACAATATCACTTATGGCGTCGAAGATCATAATGTTTGATCATGAGTGTGTTAAAATTGCAAAAGTGAGTTGAAGTCTTTCAACCCTCTTTTCACATGTCAAATCAAAAAAAGTTGGTCACCAAAAAACATGAGGTTGAAGGGCATTACATGCTTAACTCCAATCAGTTTATAGCTTATCAAAGTCTACTCTTTAATTTTCTTAAATGAATTTCTATTGTGGTTTTTTTTTCCAAGTTGTAGTGTATTTGAGGCTCATTTCCAAGCGCCCTCAATACTAGAAAAAGTCAAGATTGCAATGGACACCCTTGCACACAATCTTCAATTGAAAAATCACAAGCAATCATTTTTACAATGGGATTTTTGATGCCAAGACTACACTTCAGAAAGAAGTTTACAAATATATAAATTCACAAAAATAGCAACTTGGAAGTTAAAATTTTGGTGCCTCAGGCATTTAGGGGTTAAATGTTATAATGGTGCTCCAAATTTCAACATTCCTCCACATATTCGATAGAAAGTATCACATAAGCACATATTACATATCCATGATTCTATTTTCATCCACAGTTTGGCGATTTCATCCAAGATTTTACTATTTTTATTCCAAGGGTGTGGTGCAAGGCACAKTAGTTTGTTGCAAATGGTTGCCAAATCGCCAAAACAAAACTTGTTGAAAGGGAACAAATTTTTCTTATATGGCTCCTCATTAGCTTAAGGTAAAACAATTCATTGTGGTCAAAATTAGGAGTTTTCCATTGATGTAATATTTTGATTTTTTCACACATAAAGGACAATTGTGAGAAACAATGAAAGAAACCCTAATTATGTATTTTCTATGATTTTTTGAAGTGTTTAGCTCATCATGGCCCTAAAGAATCTCCGGACTATCCGGGAATAAAAAAAAAGTCGTATCCATAATACTCATTTTACATAGCTAAAGTACTTGCAATATTTTCTAACATGGAAGGCCTAAAAAAGGCACTTTCTACAATGAAATTACACTAAAAAGTTAATAGTTCCTAATGAAGTCACTAATCATTCCAATACTATTAGATAAAACATTGATTGTGATCCAAACCTAAATTTTGAAGAAAACTATAAAATGATCATTGCAAGTTTCCTAGGTATCCACTATGGGTCTTCCAACAGCAATGAATTGTTCTACAAAAACCCATAATTAATAGTTCCTTGACTATGTTTTCACCCAAAAAAACTCCAAAAGTACCATTTCATGTACAAGAACCAAATTTTACAAAAAACAATAGTTTTGGACACATGCAACCATAAGCTCTTGCAGTACGCTAGTTTGAGAAGGTGTGGAATTTTTTTTTGAAATTTCCACCATGTGGATTGCAAGATATTAACGTAAGGACTGACAAAAATGGACACTAAACTTTCATAATTAGATGGTGTATAACATTWTTGACAAGAATCTCTAGAAGTTTGTTATAACGATATGATAGCCAATTTGTCAATATCTTAATTTGGTTGAAACCAAGCATCAATAATGACATCAAGCATATGCACCTTCATGATCTTTACAAGAACTTTTCAAACTAGTTGCAACTTTAAGTTTGTCTTCCGCTACCACATAAATTATATTCTATATAAAGATTGTTTCCATTAGGAAACTTTTCAGCCCTGCAGAGGGCTGTTAAGACTTCATTTTCGGCACCTCCACAATGCTAATACAAAAAATAAAATTAAAAATTAAAAAACTCGAAGTTTTTTTTATCGAAGTTTTTTTACCAAAAAAATTCAATTTTGTAATTTTTAAAAATAATCAATATGATGTGGCGCTGACGTGGCACCAATAATTTCACGTCAGATTCCAAATTTTTTTAAATAAAAAATAAAACTATGCACATGTGGAAACAAAACTATGCACATGTAATATGTGCAAATGTGATATTTTCTATTCACTATGTGGACAAATGTTGAAATTTGGAGCACCACTTTAACATTTAATATTAACACTTTGGCACTTCATAAAAAATAAAAATAAGCACCTTGACTTTGAGGTTCAAGAAATCCCAATTTGAATTTTACATTTGAATTTTCATTACAAATTCAATCTATTATTGGGCATTATCTGTATGGAAGTCGTGTTTGCGACATGTAATCCTCTTGCTGAATGAACGGGACAAATCTCGGTAGTGGTTTACAATAGGCAACAATAAGAATCCACTTTGCTCAACTTGCTACTATTCTACCCTTTAAAGATTCTTATTTCATTTCATTTAGTTAGGGAAGTGCAAAGTGTGAGTGATTCTCACTATAGTAGAACCTTTCTAAACTAGTAGGTCCGGGATCAATTTGAGAACAAAAAATTAGAGAGGTTTATTGGCTTATAGAGGGTCAAATGTAGTCATATCCTTTGTAATGTAGATGAGTCCAGGACGGGTCTAACAACATTGGCTTAGTACACAAGTTTAGTGCCTTATAAGTTAGAGGATCGACTTAGAGAAGTTCTATTGTATAGTCAGGTCCAATTTATTTACAAATTGCCAATGTGAGCCATTCCAATTTTTGTTGCATAGTATAGAAAAAAATGGAATTTTTTGTCTTGCATAATTAAAGCCCAATTTTTTACGTAATCCCAATAAATTATACCATATTTCAATTTCAAAAAAGAAAATTTTCATTTTTGGTGAATTTTATAAGTCAATTTTCATGCCTTCATGGTTTTACATAATATTTTATTGAAAACAATTGGTGATGAATTTTTTAATTCAATCGCACAGATATGGGAACATCCATATGCACATATTCCAAATTAAAAAACACCCCATTAAGTAACAAAATTATGAGCTAGGAAGAATTTAGTGTGAAGCATCCTTTGACCAAATTTTGTGAAATAGATATCTTTATATATTAACTAGGTATATTTGCACTTGGTGCTAAAGAGTGTTGTTATTGAGGATCTTAGGAACAAATTTAGACCTACTCTTGGATCAAAATCACACAGCAAATACCACCAAGGAAAAGCGTAGGAAAATTCTCTAAGTAGGAGAACTAGAAAAGTGCAAAATTTCATGAAAATAGGTGTTTTGATGTTTTAATTTGTAATAAATAGGATAAAGAATTTTTGAAGAAACTAGAAATTGTTAATTTGGGAGAACTATACGATAAAGAGATTTCACCAAAAGAATGATCTTAAAACCACTTGAATGTTCAGAAGTACGCGCGCAAGGGAGCCCTATTTGCACGCATGTAGAGGAAATAAAACAATGTTTTTTTTAAATTCCCTCTAGTAGATGCTTGGATGCCTAGTGTGGGAATAGACCACAGAAATTTCAGCTCTATATCATTAATTTTGGGTACTCCCCAGTACTAAATACCCCTAAACTGCAAACTGTGACAAATTAGCTAAATTGAAATTTAAATATAAAATGATTTTTGAAATTAAAAAAAAAAAAAAGGAATCTGATTGCTATCAAGATAGACATCTCCAATCAAAAATTTCAAGTTAATTGGATTCATACTTCAAAAATTATAGTGGATAACATCTCCGTCAATCCAAGTGTGACGCAAAATAGTACTAGTCTTTCATGCAATCACCCAATTGTGGTTTGTGGAAATAAGTCTTTAGCTTAATAGATATATGTAGATTTTGTTAATGTCTACAGTAGGTGTAGATTATACTGATGTAAGAGGTGTAGATTATGGTTTGAAAATTTGTGATTTGTGTGAGGACATAGTCGTTATAGGTTGWGCYATTAGGTGTAGATTTATATTTGATCATGCATTAGAACAAGTGAATAATTTAGTCATTATGTAATTGCTGAGGTGATTCTTGCTATGTGGAATTTGAAGGACAAGCGGAATTGTTGGAGGTGCAATATTGGTGGACATGGGATTTTGAAGGGCTGTGTCCATGAACTTGTGGTTGTCAAGCAAAGTTGGGTTGCTTATAGATAAAAGTTCAAATTTTTTATAAAAGACTTTTGAGAGTTTGTTACCTTTGGGACATTGACTCTAAATATAAATGCCTTTACAAAGTAATTATAGCTACTTAACATTATACAATATGACCTTTTCTTAAGAACTACAACTAGAAATGGTTAATTATAAGGTTTAAAGTGTCTTGATTAGCATTTCATGAATACATGTAGACATATGACAAGAAATATTCTATTTTCACTTTATCTAGTCTCTAATTCCATGTTATGTAGGGTGATTGCAATAAACAAGTATTATTTGTTGTATTTTGCATTTTTTTAGAGATTAATACTATTGATACTATCGTAGCCATAGGATAGGATTGGCGGAAAATAATTATTCTTAAGAATGCCCCCAAAATGAATCATTTTCTTAAAATTTAGAAATATTAARCGAACAASTRCTGCTAAAAAARWRTYTGATGTTAGTCGGAAAGTCCACAATAAAGTCAAAATACTACCTACCATCATAAACAATTTTGATGACAAAGTGGAGGAGTTTCCACATTGACATTTAGTGACATTGAAGGATGGAGAGGTTGTTTTCATAATAAAATTCATTGTCTTATATAAACTCTCAAAGTACGTATATGGTATAAGTTGAAGATGAGAGCTCGGCGCTCCTCATTGTCAAATAAAACATAGATATTGTGTTCAAAGTAGTATTTCAAACCTCATTTTGGCATGGTAAAATAATTTTTTTCAACTTACTTTAACTATAAAAATTTGGAAAATTAATCAAAMTTTCATCTCCAAAAATACTTTTGTCATTTTGAATCTCCATAAAAATGTTATAGACAAAATTTAGAGGGAATGTTTGAAAATGTAAAAGAAATGTCCATTCTAACCCTTCTCTGAAATGTGCATGACTTTTGATAGGAGTCTTAAAATCTCAAACGGATTTTTGGAGATGRGATTTAAATTGATTTTCAATATTGACTTAGTTCAAAGTTTTAAAATTATTTTCCTACATTGCCTAAACAAGGTTTGAAATTATACTTTGAACACAATTCTTGCTTTTGACTTAACTATGAGAGATTGAGCTTCTACTAAATCTAAGGGTGATGGCACACTACAATTGCTCTACTTTGCAAGTTTTTAAAGCCACCTAATCACACAGCTTTGATCAATCCTTGATGTTCATCCTTGCCTAATACCTTTGTCAAAACATCCACCACCATGTGCTATGTTGAATCATGTTTATTTGAGCAGATTTTCCCTATAGCCCAAGACCAAGAGGCCATGGGTCTACCCCCCATTTTGGACTCAACAAACTCCTAATCGGATCCAATTAGCTTGTTACAAAATTTTGTTGGAAATTGGATTTGAACTCAAGTCTAAATGACTTGGGTCCAATTATCATGTTGGCTTATCAACGTCAATTGCGTTGGTCATTAGCTTGTATCACTAAAGGTCAATTTGATGAAGCTTACAATAAAATAGCATATCATATAGTAGCTTTTATTCATTTAGTGGCCTGTAAATTCTTTATTTATAAACTATATCATGTACTATTGAAATTGTGTAGCTCTAGAGAGCTCCTTTTTAATATATAGTATCCCAAATGATTTGAACCTTGGTATTTTGTATTCTCTAGCTTAGTCTTACTTCTGTATAATTTTACAATGGTGACTCAAATTCTTTAGGAAGTGACTCATGTCATTCCCCTCCTTGCACTATCACTAGCCTTTAGTGAATTCTTATTATAGTATGAGGTGTATCATATGTGGCTCATATAAGTTAGGGTTTTCTATCCTAACGTGATTATTGTGATGTGGGCTTTTTGTGTTGAGATGTCCTTCAATATTGGTTGGGGAAGCATCTTAACGCGTCACGATTTTGTCTATCCCAAATATTTTGGAAGGCCTATCCGTCGATTTGAAGAGCTTCTCCATTGATCTAAAATGTACACATCAAATTGGAGCTACACCATGTTACTTGATTTGGCCATATCACTAATTCAATGCCTAGTATTGAGATTCCCAACAAAAATCTCCATAGTTGATAATTGTTGAGTTGCAAAATTGAATGTGAATCATTTCAAGTTGTTGCTTTAATTAGATGCAATACTTGGTCTGAAATACATCTCTTTGGGTGCTAAACACATGAGACAACTAACAATACTATCAATTGTAGGTCTTTCCACAAAATTGTCATTCATACAATAAAGAGAAATSTCCCTAAATTCAATTAGAAAATGCACGCATGATTGGAAAGTTGTGCACATAGTATCCCGACCTTATCACTCTACCATTGATTCAAAATCACTGAACGGCACACATACATTGATAGCTTCAGAAGACTGCCGGCAATCCTACAAATGTGCAGAGAAAAAAAGAAGGAAGCTAGCGTACCTGTGGGACAGAAAGTGATGGCACAATTTGCTTCTTGGCAAGTGAAAGTGCTGGTGGCGTCGTCATATGCATAGCTGTCATCTAATTTCAATTATGAGACCGTGACTAATCAATACAAAAAGAAGACAACACTCACATTCTTTGATTCAATATTGAATTGAAAATTATTGAAATTAGATCGAAACTGGGACATAGTGACATCCAATTGTTACAGTGTAGATCTCTGTGAACATTGTCCATTACAACATTGTTTCAATACTACTTTCATGTCCAAATAGAATCGGTCTTGAAAGCAAGATTGGACTCCACAATAATTTTGTTAAGAGACGCGGGGGGCGTATTCGGCTCATTCTGAGCTCGATTAGTTTATAGAATCGGCAGCAATCAAGGGCTTGCCGATTATGCCACGATAATACCCTTGCGTTGCCGATTCTGAATACGCCCCCTTGGTCTTAACGCTAGAGAGCGGGCAGGGCATAGCAGATTCTGCACAATAGCAAGCCTTGCAGTGAGCCCATAGGGCAAGTTGTAGGACTTGCTATTCCGCAGAATCTGCCATGCCCTACCCGCTTTGTAGTACGTGACGGTTAGTATAGTTGAACTCCTGATTCATGAGGAGTGAGAGTTCAATCTTCACACAAGTGCAGGCACAAATACACTGAAACATTTGAATTTTAGGGACCGAAACACCCTCAACCGATTGAGACAAGAACCTCCAAAGCTCAACGCATACTTTTGACAATCAGCAAGATACCAGAACGTCAGAGAAAGAGCTTCTTCGGCTATGGCCGATCGAGAGAGCTAAGCTTACTAGAGAGCTAAGCTTTTGATTTCATGACATCATGTATAATACAAGGCGAGGCCATTTATTCTAAGATTATGCAAAGTTTTAAAACTTTGGAGGTACAATAGGAGGATCATTCAAAGTGTATTGCTCCAGGCTGAACTTGCACATATTTATACTTGATGCGTTTGCTTGGATAATTGCTTGTTGTGTCATTTGTGTGGTAAGTTGTGTTGTTACAATACTTTGTCTATCTCACTTGAGATTTTGAGAAGGATAATTATGTTAAATAATGAGAAGAGTGTTGGATTATATTATTAGATTATCTCCTTGCAATTGTTTGAGAGCAATGAATGGATTTTTTGTTAGGATATCATAATACATTTAGGAATAAGTAAATCTCTTCAATCAACTTACTAGATTAAGGTGCTTCCATAGATTTCATGATCTACAATGTCGACACGTATTCCATAGTGAATGGGTTACTTTGATTACTCTCCCATTCAAAGAGCCGATTGAAGAAGTCGGATCAAAAAGCTTTGATATCATCTTAAAAGGTACCATCTAGAAGAGCTCATTTCAATTTCAAGGAGATTTGCATACAAAATATATTGTATCTTGGAGAATTATCATGGTTCATTCTAGCAAAAAATCACACCCAAATATTGCACAAAATGAAGAGGACAAACTAATTGAAGTGGAGGTGAAACTAATAAAGACTATTGAAAAGTAGATTTGTACTTGTTGGAAATGGGGTCCTAGCTAAGATGACGCTCGATGGAAATATTCTTGAAGATTTTTTAGTTGATGTAAAATATTCCTTCTCATTAGTGTGCTTTACAAATTCTAATCCATATGAAGCTCTTACCTTTTACATGTCGTTACATGCAATTTTCAGAGACAAGGTCATTCTACAATATATGTTCTTTGTTTCTTTTGCATTGATTAACTCTAATTGTATTTGTTTATATGCAAGAAAATTCAATTTTAGCCTTTGTTATCAAGAAATATATTTTGTAGTCTAATGTGATAAAAGTTGGAGTCTTTGTCTTATTAACATTGCATTTGTATGCAATCTCTATCAAGCATGCCAAATTTCAATTTCTAAAACCAAAACTATATGTTGAGTGAAAGTTTCGTTTCATTTTCAAAATTTAACATGGTAATTGATTGAAGAGAAAAAATATAATTTATAGACTAAGGTTACATGTCATGTTAATTAAAAATCTTTGTGTTATTACTAAATAAGGGAGAGGCATTCAATGGCGTCCATGTACCCAATGGCGTCCCTTTCTAGGTCATGCATTCATTCTAGAAGGTAAATGTAGCGGGACTATACATTGCTTATTATTTTAGGTCAAAGAAATAAGCCATGTACTACCTACCTACATTTATAGTCTGAAATGATTATGCTCTGTAGAATTTGACAGCATTGGGTGCATGAACGCCATTGGGTGCCTCTCCCTTATGTGATTTGATTCTTTTTAATAATTTACATTGAAGGAACATTTCATATCAAGGCTTGGTCAAGCTTCATTATATTTCTACATTAAAATGCAGATTTCAAAATTTTGATATTTCTTACAAGCAGTAATATACATCTAAAATTCATTCTCATCTTTTTATAATTAAGAAACATCAAATATTAAAAAAATTATTACATGGTCCTAGTTTTTGTTCTTTTAGTGATAACCCTTCAACAACGGTTGGTGACCATGGAAATCAACAATTTTGATGCCCTAGAAATCATTTGAAAAAATCCAAAAGCAAATATTGGAAGTCAAACTATTGAATGTAGATCTTTTCATTCCACCCCTAATTCCGAAGATGAATAGTTGTAATTTTGTCCTCTACAAATAGATGTTAAACAGAAAGATGTTATAGGTTTATGGGTTCACCTAGATCGTTCACTTGGACATTTGTGTAAAGCCTCCCATTACATGCTTTTTGAGGCTGAGGGAGGGCTGCAAGTTCCCTGCTGCATTCCTGTGTTCCCGCAGCACTGCAGCAGCAATATGATGTGGCGAAGCGACTGCTACGTCAGATTTTTTTTTTTTTTTTTTTCATCGCGTTGCGAACAATTACGAGAATCTGCAAGAATGTTGAAGTGTAGACGATGACTTCTTCCAATTACTTCGGCCTACATCTGTTGTTTGCAGGAACGGGTTTAAGAAAAAGAACCCTTGATGAAAAGAAAAGTAAGCCACGAAGTAGCTCTAACTTTACCAATAAGCACTGCAGTACAGATCCCAAGATAGGAAATCTTCTCACAAAGGGCACTCGTTGTCACGTACGAGGTTTGCAATGGTCTCTTGATTCATAACCATTTACGTGTAGATTGCAGTACAAATCCCAAGATACAAAATTAGTCATAGTAGTGGAGATACAAAATTCCGCAACCCCATCGTACATCATTTGGGGGTATATATCTCATCAATTATACCTGATTTAGTCATAAGGTCTTGTCATCTTCGAACTGATCAAGCTTCGAAATTTGAATAAACGATTCATCCTCGCACCTCCGAGAGTTCCTTTGCTTTGTGTTACCATTCTCTCTGCAGCTCTTGCTCAGGATGCGATGTACACTCAGCCTTCTGTCTGTTGTGTGAATGCCCATTTTTCCAAGTATCGTGCCTCATGAGAATCACTGTSATGTTATTTACTTACTCAGCTGATTGGACAATGTTCACATGATAAAGTTGCAAACATTTTTGACTAGGAGAATTATGATAATTATGGTCTTCACAGGAAAACGACCAGAGAATTTGCCCACATGATCTTCCTAAATTTATTGTGACTGAGAGATCACAGTTCGTTACAGAGGGCATAGCAGCGACCAAGCCTCTCTGAAATATATATGTGCACAACGCAGTGCTATTAGGGTTTGGGGAGGATTGGCCTGGGGTCCATCGAATGTTTCTAGCTGGTGGCGTTGATGCTTCATCGTTTGGGTTGACCTCAATTGGTCTTTGTTGCTGATTGAAGAGCAGTCACTAAGGTAGGCATCCTCAAAGCGCCACAAATTGGTATTGTGCCTAGTTACTATCATAAGGGAGGTCAGATTTTCATATTGTCTTGTTGGCAAGTGAAAGGAAATTCCAATGCACCAAAAATTGCAACATTTGGATACAATATGCAAAAGTTATGAAGAGTCAAAGTTTGTTTCTAAAAGCGTTTCTTTCACATAGGTACATAACTGAATTTGGAAATGTACAGAGTGTGAAGATGGCGCTTTTAGTTTAGTGGCGCTTTTGGATTACCTACCTTAGTACTGTTGGTTGTCTCCAACTCTCAGTTAGTCTGGATGGAGTGATATTGGAATTTGTCAATTAATCTCAAGCTCTCAATGTCCCGGTGACTCTTGCAGATGGGTAACATGTGAGAAAATTTGGACTCTCTAGAAGGCCTCTAAGAAGTGCCAAAAGCCTACTTGGTTTCTTTTTCTTTCGCATGGACAAGAATTTTTCCCCTATTGCTGTGGCCACCAAGTGTCATCACTGTGGCAGAGCAACCAAATGTTAGAGCATTGATAAATGAGCAATTGTGTTCTATTGGAGGATTGTTGTAAGAAACTGAAATATACTCTGTTACAGTCAAGATATTCACACAAGGTGAATCTTTTTTTTTGGGTCAGAGATGACGTCCTTTCTATAGGAGATCTTCACTTCTTCACAGTAAGTTCTTACATTAGATGTTAGAGTCACACTTAAATTAAAACACAACATGTTGGAAACGAATACAATGAATTCCAAAATGGTGGATTATCAGAGTGACACTTGTTCAGAATGACTTCTCTCGATCGATGGCTTCCTCTACGAATTGTGAAATGAGCATTCCTTTTTCCATTCATGATCTTTTTTTTCCAACGTGTCGATATCGACTGACACAATGTTGAGATTGTGCAGCAGTTCTTTGATTTAGCGACGCAAATCCAGTCCCTTGCAGCAGTCCTAACACAAGAATCACATCTCCAAGTTGACACTCAACTAAATCTCATGGAAATTTCAAATGGCGGTGCCCAATTTAACTACTACGGGTTGTCACACCACCTTCAGCTCGGCAGAAATTCTCTGAGTACAAACACGAGGCGATTTTTGGTTGGCAGTTCGCGGCAAGGGCACTTTGATTTCCTCGAGAAATGAGAGTGCCGTTTCTTCTCCTCAGGAGGAGCTAAAGAAACGTTCTCAAGGAAAAATTTCTCAAGCAATTCTCTAGTTTGATTGGCTTGAACGCGAGTTGTGGAGCTCCCTACCACCTTCGCAGGTAAGAAATTCTTGGAGAAAAGCTTCAAACATCAAAAGGGGTGTCACACCTACTTCACTCATAACGGCTCACCATTGGCTCCTCGTTTCTCTCTCCAATTTCTCCGACTTCAAAGAAATCTGCTTCTCAGAGGAGGTGTGACTACCCCTATTGCCTCCATTCTTAGTTTTGGACGTGAGCTCGCAAAGTGGAGGGGGCTCGGACTGGCTCTACCCAATGCTAACTCTTTGTGCTCTTAAGGTTTCTCGAATGTTGTTACAAGAGTTAGTTGGTGAATTTATGCAGCATTTTGTTGATTTTCCTCTTCAATTGTTTACAGCAAATCCTGAGTTTAGAATGTCGGTCTCTCTGTTGTCGGTAACGCCTTTCACTTACAAAGCCAAAACATTCCACTGGCTGGATTCTTCGATCTTCAACCGAGAGTATACTTTCAATGGGTGGCATGCTTTGAGTGGTGTACTTCAACCTTAAAAGTATGAGTACCACTCCTTCACTACACTAATGATGGTAAATAGTGTTACTTACATTAATTGATTTAAAACAGTCATAAGTTTTTACTCATAATGAATATTTTTACCAACCATAGATACAAAGTTTTCCCAACTATAGTTGAAATTCATTACTTACATTTAAAACTTTTAAGTCTTCATAACTCCACTATTGTTGAAATTCATTACTTACATTTAAAACTTTTAAGTCTTCATACTAACTAAGGTGGACGTTGGCACCCTAGGATCAGCTTGAGTACTTTGCAATTATAATTTGTTTTGAGTTTCTCTGCTGGCAAAATTACTCAAGGTTGGAAGTTTATATTGTTCAACAAATTGTGAACTATATCCTGACAAATCTTAGTACGCAGGTGGATACCTCTGGGGGCGGGAACTTGTTACATTTGTGAAAAATGGAATTTGTACACATATAATTCTGAAAATATGGAGAAATACTTCGTCATTTCAGTATTGCGAGTAAAGCTGACATTAGAGAAATTTAGGGCTTGCAAGAGAGAAAGTTGATTTGCAATCCTCTTCAAATTTGACAAATTTCTTGTTCTGTTTAAAGAGTTCAAAAAGTAAAAGTTAACATCAAGTCACAATGCAATACTCTTGAAATTACACGGTAACAGAGCTTATACCTCCTATAAGAATTCCCATGCAAAACTTCATGATCCTCGTGTCTGGATGATTTGAAACGAGGAAAAGGGACAAGAAAGGGACAAAAAGTGAGGAAATGTCACAAAGACTAAGAAGATACAGCTCATGTAAAGCGAAGCTTTGACCAGATCTGCAAGGAAAAAACGCGAACCCCAACACAGACAAATGCCCAGGCCTCCCATTGCAATGAATGAACACATAACCTTCAAATGAATGAAGTGATRTCTGTCTTTAGTGAATCGGAACCTCTCACAGATCGAAAGCTATCGAGGGAGAGCAGTTATGACAGCTCGGCTAACTATACCGGTGGCCTCAATGTAGCGTTCAACACACCTCGAAATGCAGCTGCTTTCCCCGCCACTCAAACTGGAGCTTGGTTTTGTCACGCACTTGCTGAAACATTTGTCCCTGACAGTCTATATGCACGCACATGCCAAACCATGCTCTTTGTTAGTGCCAGAACAAATTCCAAAATACAGAGAAGTGACAAAACGTTTTTACTCAGACTTCATCAGTTTAACTCACCCACAGGGACTTGCATGCACATCATTCAGATATATCACGTGCTCAATTGATTAAGAAAATATTAATAATGTTTTCCATCTTTTGTTTTCTTTTTGACACAAATGAAACGGAATTCCATTGCAAAAATAAGAAACAAGACCCCCAGCCACAGGTGGCCTGGGGGGACACACACAACAAGGACCACAACTAACAAAGGACCGGACAGACAGACACAGGGAGGGACCAGCTAAACCGCCCAGCACAGAGAGAAGCAAGGAACCACAATGTTTTCCATCTTGAAAAGTGTCATAACTTAATACCTTCTTCCCCATTCACACCGTGCTTAAACTCAAAAGCTTTTGACCCACTCCTTGACAAGAATTGCAATTTTGTGTTCTCCAAGCTTAACAGGGATTTCAGCAAAACTGGAATGTCACAGTAACTTTAAGACAGCTTCCTAAAATGAGCATTCCCCACAATTCATGGGCACATTTCCCACTGATCACAGTGATCATACTGAAATCTCCCTTCTGTATCATAGAGAGGCCCCTACATGATCATCGTGCCATAAAGAGACCTACCAATAAATCATTCTCTCCAAGTTTCTCTTTAAGATTTGGCCTTTAAAAGTATTTGATTTTACTGTCATTAACTCTCAAGTTGATACTCTGGATGATACAGTCCATGCCTATAGACAGGATCCTTCCATGAAGTGAAAATTAATCAAGAAAATCTATCAGCAAGGACAACACATCAATGTCGATTCGTTATCAATCTTCAAAACAATTGTCCTCGAGAACAGACAAGGATAACACCCAAAACCCTAAGAATCAATCCTGCAACTTTGACTACGATATCTAGGAGGCGCAGAAAACTGCAACGGTCGGAATTACCACAGCAGAGAAATAGCATATTGGTCCTCAAATTGAGTTCCCCAAAATATTCAAGTTTTATTTAGGGGGCTAACTCTACGACCAGTAGACACGTATGGCTTTAAAGTTAAGTACAGACTATTAGTGCAAGTAATTAAGCTAAAGGTCAGACTTACAATAACGAAACGACAATCAGCAAAAGCAATTCAATTTGCCTTGCTCATAGGTTCAATATTGTCTCCAAGTTTGCAGGCAACAGGATCATACGAAAACCAGCAATTCTTACCCCAAAAAACTCTTCCGCGTACGCTTGTGCAAGCTGCTGCTTCACTTGGCCCATCATCGCCTCGTTTGATACTCCTAATCCTGATCCCGACGGCGATGGCGAAGAAAAGGGATCCATTACTTCCGCTCCTCAGCAGTCTAGCCTGTGCAAGTACTCCACATATATTGCTGAAGCCAATCAAAAAACACATTCGAAAGCTTCCATGTTCAAACAGACCTAATCGGGAATAATTTCTAGTGAAAAATTTCCATAATTCCACAGAAATTCTGGCGAGAAAACAAATGCCGCATCCGATACCGATGAAACTTCACAGGAGGAAATGGGATTCGGAAAAAGACTGCAAGTAGTAAGCAGGTGATGTCTAACCAGACGCTGCAAATCGGAGCAAAGGCAACAACGATGCCGTAATCTGCAGGACTGCGGAAGATCGTGGTGATGGCGATGGACAGGGGTCTCCAAGATCAAACCCTAACTACTGAAAATGCGAACAGAAGAGAGTTCAGTTCTGTATTGACAGGGTTTAGGGTTTATAAAAACCACGCGTATTACTGTAGCTCTGGATTGATACCCGGCAGGGTACTTTAAGCCATTAGTTAACGTCTTATTCCAGCCATTTTTTTTATTTTTTGGAGAGGATGCAAGTAACTTATAATTTTGTGCACTGTATTTTTTTGCATTCCTGCAAATTTGAACCAGGCAACACTTTGTAGTTGTATTCCTTCTTCCATCCAAAATTGGCAAATTCATCCATATTTTAAATAGATATATTAAATAAAATTGGCAACAAAAAAAAGACTACTTTAATGTGGCAAAAAATAGAGGTCTTCCTTTAGCCCTTAAACGACACCAAGGCCATTTTTTGGTTGATGAATGAGAGAGCATCTTTCTATGTAGGACAAAAGTGCAACTACTCATCCTCAGAAATTTGTGTGAAAAGGGAAGATCTTCTACAATATTTTGACTTCCAATGCTTTCTTTTGAAATTTTTTAAACCAATGATTCTCACAGTATTGAAATTCATGATTTCCACAGTGACCTGTCAGGCGTTTAAGGATTAGTTTCCTACAATAACTTGCCAAGTTGGCCAAGTTTGAATAGTGGATGCAATTGCTTTGCACATAAATGAACTATAAAAAAATTCAATA
>VACF01002102.1:0-129668 GCA_006891605.1 Pleurozium schreberi | reverse complement strand
TCCTAATTGTGCTACCATTCAATTGCCATTTCATTTGTGCCATTTTGTACATGGAGTATACATTACAAATTTTGTAAATGTACAATGTTACTAATACATAAATACTACTTCCTCCGTCTTGAAATAAATCCAAGGTTTCCAAATATACTTGTCTCAAATTAAATTCAAAATTGGCTCTCCATAGCTTGATGGACAACGATCAAAGCTATTCAGACACCCTAAAGCAAAAGAATCTACAGATGTCACACTCTAGAGACTACGTAGCAGTTTGATCCTTGCCAAGGAAATCGAAACGGAACCTCTAACCAACCAAAGGCAAAGAATTCAACCTAAAAACTACACAAAAATTGCTACTTGCAAACCTCTTGTGGAGAATTTCTTGGAGTTGAATCACAAGACATTGTTGGAATTGAATACACAAGACATCAATGAACATTGCCGCACCAACATTGCTTGAAGAATGGTCAAAGTCAATACCACTAAAGCAGTTTCAAAGAGGGCAAAAAAATATATCATGTAGTATTTAATATTGTATTCAACATTGTATTGTGTATCGTAATCAATATCGTCGTCATCAACAGCCACACATTTTTCCACACAGGGGGGGGACATATTTTTAACCAGATCAACGGCTCTGGTTTTTTTCCCTGGGGACATTTGCAAAAGCAAGACCTATTTACATCTCTTTGGCACATATTGGATTCTGAAGTTTTGAATTTGTTTTGTCAGCTTGAGAAGCTCCAGGTGAATGTCATTCAAGCAGGTGAAGCCAAAAATTCGTGGAGTTGTGGAATTAGATGAAGCCCTGTGAAAATGATTCAACCACACCGGCGTTGAAGCAACCTTTGAAATTGCAATATTGGAATGTTATGTTTCACCAATGGAAAGGTGGAAACAACAATTAAAAAAATTTTGAGTTCTTTGGGGGTGTAATCTCTCGATGCACGTGGTAAAGAACATGGTTGAGTAGACCAAGTTTTAAGGCACACACTTAACCCTCAAAGTTTTGAGGCCTTTTTTGAGCTTCTTGGAATTTGCTCTATATTGAACAAAATGGCAACATTTTGATAGGTTGTATCAATTTTTTTGGAATCTTAACCATAGAGAATTCAAACTACTTATGTTAGAGTGATCACATGGGAAAATAAAACACAACAATATACTTAAGGATTGAAAGATTATAACGTTTGATAATTGGCATTGAAACTATGAAAGTGATTTGAAGTCTTTCAATCCTCTTTTCACATGTCAAATCTAAATTATTGGTACCCAAAAATATGAGGTTTTAGGACATAACGTGAGTAACCTTAATCAATTTAGAGCTTCTCAAAATCTACTCCACAGTTTTCTTGAATGAATATCTAATGTAATTTTTTCTCCAAGATCTAGTGTATTTGAGGCGCATTTCCAGAAGTCCTCAAAACTAGATTATCAAGATATGAAAATTGGATTTTTGATGCTAACACTCGAGTTAAAAAAGAAATTTCAAAATATACCAAATATTAAAAACAGAATCTCTATTAGTTTTTATTTAACTTTGACACCAAAATTTGGTACCTTGGGCATTTTAAGGGTTAATCTAATTTGTCAATCTATATTAATCCTGAACCCTTCAGTAAACATAACTATGGAAAAGTTTGGAAGTAGTGTAGAAACTTGAAATTATTGCTAAAAGCATGAGTAATGTGGGACAAGAATTAACCATATGATCTTCATGTGAAAGGACACAAAGGAGTGCTTGAGGTCAAAGAAACCCCAGAATTCCTTTGCTGATGCTAAGATTATAACATTTGACTACTGTGGGGGTGTTGACCGGCACGAGCAGGATGTTTCTTGTGCAAGCAAGTTCAATTTCGACGCACACACTAAGGTAGACTGCTCTTAAAGCGACCATTTGGAATTAAGGCCTTATAGATCACATCCATACGGTTTATGAACTAGTTCATTTAACCGTATGGATGTGATCTATAAATTCCAATTGTTTGAGAGTTATTATTAAATTATTATTCTAAATTTTATTTTATAATACATCGTCATTGATTTGGAATTAAGGCCTTATAGATAGATTGAATTTTAACTTAGAATTTTGAGATGTGGTGTTTCCAATATAGATTTGTTATAGTTTTAGTTTTTTATTTATCAAAAGTGGAATGAATTGCTTATTTTTCACTATAATGTTTTCAAGTAAAAATCGTGGATTAGGTGGAATATTGAATCACGTGGTAATTGCTCTTTGAATTAGAATTTGAAAATCTAGATTCAAAGGGTTGTGTCTATTTCCTACTCGATAGTTTTGAGACTTGAATTAGTAGTCAAGGTTGGATATTTAGTTGTCTTTCTACGTCAAGATTGTCACCTATAGCAATAGATTGTGTGAATCCAGTCCAAAGTTGGTTGTTTTTGTTGTAAATTTTTTTTAGATTAATACAAGATTAAATTGTCAATTGATGGTATATTCACTATATTGTGTTTATGGTTTGTTGCATTATTGAAATTGTTGATGCAATGTGTGTGTCATTGTTGTGGTGGAGTTGTTGGAGGTTGCCGTTTGTATGATTGTGTGCCAAGTTGAGTGTTTTGAGTTGTCTTGTGCATGTGTGTTGAATTGAAGTTCTTGTCCATGTAGTGTATCATTATGGTTCTAGTTGGTTGAATGATTTGTTTAGTCCAAGTTGAAAATTTTTGCGTGTTAATGAATGTTGAAAGACTTAGGTTATCCTATCAGAAAAATGAAGGCTTTGTGTAAATTTTGCTCGAGGAGACAATGTGAATAGGATTGTTGATAGATTACCCAATTAGATCATTATGATCGCAAGAAAAGATCACTTTTTGAAGTAGATAAGTGCTAATTTCCTGATGCAATAGTCTAATTCTACAATTTGTCACTCCACTCTTAAAGGCCACAAGGATATAGAAACTTCCACTTTAAACTCTTTACTTTTCTTTATCTTTTACAATTATATCTTATCACATTTTCCAAATAGGTTCACTATAGCTAACTTGGTTTTATTGTTGTTTTCTACTTTTTCCAATTCAATTTTATTTGTTGTACCTTGAACAACTTCTCTTCCATAGAAACACTTGAACTTTTGTTCACCAAATCGATTTTGGCATTTAGAAGAACAACCTAATCTTGCATAATTACTACCACACTAAAATTTATCTGCATCTCTTTTGCACCAACCTGGGATTCCCGTTTTCAGAACTCGTTCTTGTTTGTTTACTGTAACCTTACAAAGAGGAACAGTGCTACTTGAAATGGTGAACCTCATTAGTTACTCGTTTGAGCTCAATCTCAACTAATTTTCGGATTTGCTGTGCGTACAGCCTGCTGCCAATGGAAATATCTCTCTTTCAGACTTGGAGACTGTGAAAGTGCTGGGTAAGGGAGCTGGTGGGGTTGTGCAGCTAGTGAGGCATAAATGGACCAACGAAACGTATGCTCTCAAGGTAAATAATCGGTTTGATTTAGTTGAGATTTAGCTATTTCAAGTCTTCTGTAAACTTTGCGTTTTATAGTAATGTAGTGGATACTCTTTCTGACATTTTAAGCATTCTAGCCAACATTTAGGAGTGTGTTTTCWTTGAGAGATCTCTCAATAAGATAGACAAGCATAATCTGAGTACTCAAGTCTTCCAACCTATTCATACGCTTTTTTTTTTTTTTTTTTTAAATTTTTGTAGATAGATATTACTTGAAGCAAATAGGTTGAAGTTGAAGAGAATGTTTGTTTTTGTTTTCTTCTGTAAACGAGYATTGGTAGAAGACCACTCCATACCAGTCTCAAGCAAGTTATCCAAATGTTTGGATAGCATAATGATCTGAGTGACAATAGCAAGTTATTCAAGTGACCAMAACAAGTTACCCTAATATCTGCATGAAATTTTCACCTGTTTTCAATAATGGCAATCGTAAGTATCGTCCATAGGTTCCGTACCCTTTCAGGCTCCTCTGCCTTAAAGCTCACTAGAGATATAACTTCATATATTACAAGAGTCAAACTCTCTTAATACCAAACTGTTTTCTCACTCAATGTATGAAGATTTCTTACACAATTGTTTAAACACTGGGAGGTTGAAGACCACTATTGAAGGGACAGTAGACCCCCCCTGATTTCATTCAAATATGTCTATACACATGTRTCCAAGTCATGTTTACACCAGGTTRCTAATCGAAGTCCAACCACGTATARTGGAAGAGATGCGTTTCTGTTCGTGACAGGTGTCAACCAATAGGAGATTATATTATTTYCTTAAACAATTTGATATTCCTCTTCCTTTCAATGCTAACATTCTGAGGTTCAGGTGATTCACATGAACATTGAAGAGACCACACGGAAGCAGATCGTGCAAGAGCTGAAAATCAACCACACTTCCCAAAACGCATACGTTGTCATCTGCTACCATGCCTTCTACAGCAACGGCCTCATTTCCATTGTTCTGGAGTACATGGACGGAGGCTCTCTGGCGGATATTATGAAGGAGCTGGAGCCCAAGCGTATTCAGGAGCCYAACTTGGCTGTTGTTAGCAAGCAAGTAAGTGATCGAACTCCGCCGGTTTTACCAATTCTGCAACTGTAATTTTTTTTTCAAAGGCGATACTGATTATCCTATGGAAGTATGTACACCCATAATTGACGCTGCCCAAAATGCGACAAAAAAAAAGCTGTATCTGAAAGAAGATTCTACCGTACTTAAGCGTGGATTATTCGGACACCGTTTGAATAACTTATGAATTTTCTGAGTATTGTTTCTAGATGTACCAAAAACCAACACTTCTAGGCTCTCTCAGACTCTCATGTTCTTGATGTTTACACCTACATTTGTACATGAGAGTTTGAGAGAGCCTAGTATTGTTTTTTTGGTACTCCCAGAGACTGTACATTGAAATTTTATTACTTGTTCATACGGTGTCCAAATAATGCATGCTAAAGTGCGTTGGAATCCTCTTTCAGTTGCAAATAAGWTCCAATAAGAATAATTCATGTTTAGTAATAATACTATGTGTGATCAATTGTAATTGGAGACGATCATCGGTGCGCATATCTCAGTGARGGCCCGCACTAGTGTCTCCCTTGCAAAAGTAGCGTCATTACAGATTCATGTGCTCGTGAGAATAAGTGCAATGCAGTACTATTTTGGCTTGCACGAGTTTGATTAATGTCACTTTGGTGAATTAGTKAACTTTGCACTAATAGGGAAAACCAGTGTAGTTTGTACTTTAGAGGATCTGTAGGATTTTTTCCATGCTTTGAAGATTTGTACAGTTGAAGAACCCCAATCCTGACTTGGAGGTGCTCTTTGAAGACCCTCAGAAACCCTAAAACCCATAGAGAAGACTAAGGTTTGTGATGTTTGGAACAGTTGGTAGGCCATCGAGGTTGTGCCACGTAGGTTCTAATGAAAATTTACAAAAAAAGGGTTCCTTATGCGTTGATTGCATTGATTTGTATACTAAGTACACTAGGTGCCTCTGTACTTCATATAGAATAAGTYGCCTTCCATACACTTCATGTTCAGGTCTACGCAGTGGGTTCTCTATACTCCATACAGTTTCTTTAAATGTAACGTATACACTATTAAATATACAWCGAAAGACAATCTTTTGAAATGTAAATGCCAATTTCAACCTTCAATCACGCAAGWTTAATATATATTTATTTTAGCAAGAAACCTCCAAAGGAAACGAAGTACACGTTACAAACAAAAGAGAGTCTTATAAGTTTGCTGCCATGTTGTAAGCCTTCTTATTATTCGGAAATGCATCCCTGATTTTCTGAGTTTTGTATTTTGAGCAGGTATTGGAAGGACTTCGGTACCTCCATCAAACCCGCCATATTATTCACAGGGATATCAAGCCCTCGAACCTTYTGTTGAACCATAAGGGCGAGGTCAAGATTTCAGATTTTGGAGTCAGTGCTGTGCTGGCGAATTCCATGGCCGTGAGGGATACGTTTGTGGGCACCTGCACTTATATGTCGGTACGTAGTACATTTTMTCTCTACTTTTCTCCCATTATGGTAGAATTAGACAAGAGACTGGAAACTCTCAATGGCCATGAGACATTGAGTCGGTAGCTGCACCCCCGAAAGCACACAACAGTGTAAATTTTAAGTTTTGGGACTAAAAGAGTTGTCAATAGCTTTGGGACTAAATGCATTGGTAATGGCTTTGGGACTTGAAGAGTTGTTAATGGCCTTGGGATTAGGAGAGTTCTTATTGCTGGCTCCTGGACTAAGTCGCAAGTTTTTACAGTCAGCCAACAGAGATGGTATGGAATAGTTTCCATGAGGTCTCTTGGGAAACCGTATGGTGCGGCTACCACTCACCCGCGGTCCAGAAATACTTGTCACATGCAAACAAAAATAAAATGGATCAGACACATCCAAGCTAAATTCACAGGTTTTGAAAGGGCATAGTAGTATTCAGTACTGAACATGGTGGTTCTTTTTTTATTGCTATTGTAATCTAATGAGAACGAGTTGCTTTCACTTTTTTTAAGTCTGTATGAAGATGGATGCTAATCAAGAATGATTCTGTATTAGACTATGAAAGCAATGTCAATGTTAAAAAACTATTGTATTTGTGAAATTTTTAGGGCTCAAGCATGTTTAAAACAAAAATGTATTATGTAGGAGATGAGAGAAAGATGGAAAAGAAGGATCACAATGGAATTCTAGTGAAACATCGTTATAGGTCTATCGGTACACACATGCTGCAAATCTTCAAATGTGTCCGGAATGGTGAGACCCTTACTGTCGCAAGCTTTCTACAACGTACGATGCATAAAGGTCCCTGCATTGACCAAGTGTTAGGAGCTCCTTTCAAGAATGTAGTCACATTAGCTGTATAGAATTTCAAGCCTTGATGACCAATAATAATATTCAAACATACACACATTTCATAGGATAGAAAATTACATGGAGTGGTTGATGGCGTCAATTGCATTTTTGTGGCCTAGAAAATCATCAACATTCACTTCTTTCTTCTCATTCTTCTTGTCTGATTGTCCAAGCATTTACGTATTCGAATTAACTTAGTACACAATAAAGCACCCTTATTTTTCAAGCTCATTATGAGTTGTGAAAATACGTAGGCCTGTCCTATATTCATATTCAATGCTTTGAGTCCCACTTCATCAAATCAAGTGAAAGGGTGAACTTACAATCTTCAAAAAATTGGTGGATCTCAACCAAGCGGTGAGGTGGAAGTTCACTTATGTCTTTAAAGTGACGATACTCTGGATCGTCCGCACAAACAGCAATAATCTTGTCATCTTTCTCACCCTGTGAATCCATAAGGTATAAAAGCATCCGTAAAGATCAATCCTACATAGGAATGCCATGTAGTTAGACATGCCAATTATTCTTAGGATCCATTTACCACCAACACACCAACTGTGCAGAATGGCAAGAAATGTTTGTTCATATTTTAAGAAAGTTGTTTCCATTTTTGTCAATTAATTCAAATATTCATTGATAAGAGTGCAAATTTGTTAGGATAGACTTCCCTTTGGACAAATGAAAAGTACATGTGTGGTGAAGGAAAAGTGCTTTTACTATTCATCATTCACTAAATGCACCATGAATCATGAAATGCACGTGAACCATTTTTCTTGTGGAGATTTGTAGACTCAATTATCATTAACCGAAAGGAGTTTCAAATTATTTGTCTCAAATTTGAATTTGCTAATTCACCAAAAAAGTGGGGTATACAATCAATGGCACGTGAACCTCATGAATTGTGGACAAAACATATTTCAGCTACCAAATAAATACCTGAATTGAACTTGCAACACTGAGCTTCATGAAAGTGCACCTGATCAATCATAGGCATAAGACCAATGGCTTTTGCTCGCAAGAAACATCCAGGAAGAACAGGTTCCTACAACCATGTATTGAAAAAGATTATAAATTTGGGTAGCAATTACAAATGTAACAAAACAAATGCAACATTGAATAAAGGCCTTTTCCTTGAGCTACTTGGGTTTATCACTTTTCACATTTGCATTGGGATTGTCCTTTCAACCATTCCTTATCTCAGACTCTCAAATTCTTTTAATTATGCACTAAATAAAAGGTCAATGGCAATAGGCTAAAGCCAAATATTGGACATMAACCTTTCCTCATTTAGACTAAGTTAAGAGTGTTAGATCTTAGATGGGGTTTATAACTATCAACCCTCTTCTTTTTCATCTTCAATGTGCCATGTGATAAAAGTGACTAGAGAGGATTATGGAGTGTAATCAACTAATCATGCCTTGTTCTTGTTCTCCAAAGTTACTTGTAATTTGTGAATAAACTATATATGTGGCCCTCCATTATGTGGCTATGTGCTAAATAAATGGACATAGTGTACTAGGGGGACCTAGTCAATTATTTGGACATAACTCTCTCCTCCAAAATAGGCCAAGACCTTTGAAACTTGGAGACATTGGAACCTCTTTTCCAATTCCAATAAAAGTGATCATTAAAATGACAAGAGTGGGTTATGAGTTGTTTTGCATTGTGAAATCTATTAGCATCCAAAATGTTAGTAATGATGAGGTATAAGAAGTGTGTATTACAATTACCTACTTGCATAATAACTAGAACATCCATGGGATCTTCATCRTCACAAAGTGTGCGGGGGATGAAACCGTAGTTGTGAGGATATACTACTGAAGAGTATAGTATACGATCAACCTGCATTACAAGTCCACGATCACATTCATTCATGCTTGTAATTACAACTCAAATTCATAAAACATGCCCAACATGCTTGAATGGTGTTGGGCTTGTACCTTTTGTACTATTACATGGAAGACAAATAGGTCATTGAAATAACGTCAAAATAAGCTTTTTTTTCTTTTTTTCATGTAATTCAAGACAAAAATTTAGTACCATGTGGAATGTATTCAAAGGCTTCAACTTTAGAACCATGATCATTTGTGACTCGTCAGTCCATGTGTTTGTTATAAGTGTTGAACTCAACTTATCAGTGAAATGAACCAAAATGGATATTGTTATTGAATATTTTGAGTTT
Source organism: Pleurozium schreberi (assembly GCA_006891605.1). Classification (NCBI taxonomy): domain Eukaryota; kingdom Viridiplantae; phylum Streptophyta; class Bryopsida; order Hypnales; family Hylocomiaceae; genus Pleurozium; species Pleurozium schreberi. The sequence goes on along the minus strand of VACF01002102.1, from coordinate 120,644 downwards.
TTCTTGAATATTAGAGAGCCCATGGTGTGAAGAGCTGATTTCAAGAGTGTTATGTGATCTTCCTTGAATGGCAATCACAACAAGGGAGTGCACAAATTTAGCATATAGTGATATTTAATTTACCTTGATAATACCACTCTTTTTATCAAGCTCATACTTCACTTTGCTTCCTTTACTAATCTCAATCACCTGCAATGACTGATCACTTCAGAGAGCTTTGCTGACATTTCAGATAATCAAAAAACATGAACTTCATTTATGTGGAACAAAAGAGACTATTTGATCAAGCATTAGAGGGGTTGTGACTTTACGCAATTGAAGATCAGAGGTGCTTCTGGGCCTGCAAAGCAATCCAAAGAAACAAGTGGCATTTTAGAGATGCATGCATAGAGACTCGATTTACGTGTACAATACAAATGCTCTATATTACACACTAATTAGATCACGTTTTGAAGACACCACGTACAACAAAAAAATCGTGAAATTACTCATTAAGGACCCAAGATCCATGGTTTCTAAATGTTTAAAATCCTGCATGAACAATACATATTAATCTTGAGGATGAAGACCATGCAAAACAACTTGTATTGGTTTTAGGCCACCTATCTCTAGAACATAGAATTTTTGTAACTCTGTCAAATTGCATCCAAATAACGTGGACCTATCACCGTGGTCCCTTGAACAACCTTGATGAGAAACTTATTGGACTTTGCTAGATTTTTAAAAGAAAAAAAATTGATAATAACTTAGGATTTGTTTAAAATTAAATGAGGTCATTTCAATGGGATTTAGATTTTTTTGATCAATTATCTCTTGTTGTTTTTCTCCCCTCGGTGCCGAGGGGAGAAAAGCAACAAGAGGGTCATGATTAAATGTTTTTTAATCTCAATGAAACAATCTCATTTGATTTCAAACAAATCTTAAGTAATTATCAATTCTTTTTCTTAAAATCTGATAAGGAGCACACCAAAATGGTAAGTGCTTGATCTTCCTCTCGGCGCCAAGAGGTCCCAAGCAACAAGGGAGTGATCAACCAAACGACCATCAAATCAAAATAAAAGAATTGAATTCCTTTGGGGGGCCTACAAGAGGATCTACATTGCTATAGGACAATGATCAACCAATATTCTATGTAAACTTATTTCCGTCTCCATTCATCTTTCACATCAATTAAGTTCTTCATCTTTGTAATGTATACTTCTAATATTCTATAAGGACATTACAAAAAATAAGAATTTTAACGAGGAATATATTTAACCACGGTAATAGATCCACAGTAATAGGTACTAAATTTTCTAAATATAGTAAATTTTGTTCAAAATTTATAGACAAAATTTATTTTTAGAAATATTTTTAAGTTTTTTAATGCCACTTCAAATTTTTGGGCTCTACGCTCACAAGCTCACAAAATAGCACCGCTGCTGGGAAACATATCATATTGTTTGGAGCAGTTCTTGCTTCTTGAAAATTATAAAGAGGGGGAGCGGAGGGGGGGCTAAAAAAATTTAATTAATTTTTTTTAAAATTTAAAGTTTAATTGGATTGGGTTGGGCTGTCTGTGTACAGCCACTTTTGAGTACATAGAAGTGTCACTATGCCTATGCACTCAAAAGTGGCTGTACACAAACAGCCTCCATATATAGATTACGTCCTGGCCAAGATGTCAGGAATATATATCCTACACCACGATCAGCGATTAACCCATTAATTAGTGGTTGTAAGGAATGTGCCCAAATAAATTATTTTCTCTTGATACGTATTTTTGAAACAAATAAAAGAAGACTCATTGCAAGGGTAAAATAAAAAACCGCCAGCCACAGGTGGCCTGGCGGGAGCAACCAGACAGCACGAATTTGATACGTACATTTTGAATGAGCCATCAGTGATTCCATTCGCAAAAGAAACCATTCCGTCATCGCTTTCAAGCTGAGGACTTTCAATTTCCCAACACATTGATTCATGAGGGTCACACACGACTGTCAATTCAACTTCAATTCTGAGAGACGTTCTGCAGTTCAAGGTAGTTGCAGGTAGCGACCATTAAAGTGATCATCAATTTTTTTTTTTTTTTTTGACACCAATGAAACGGAAATTCACTGCAAGAGGAAAAAACAAACCGTCTGCCACACGAAAGTGATCATTTAAGAGCTGATTGGCTTTAGGGGTAAGCTGATCCCCTTGAAACCATTTTAAGTAAATTTTTGTGAGGTGAAAAATGGAATTGGCATTGAACCCAAGAAGATTCGTATTTTTTTGGACCTTACAATTTTTTGAAGTTGGAAACGCAGTGGTCAGTTGGTCACTGGTCACTGAAAGAGACCACCTCCTGAAATAATCTGCGTCATAATCGCTCTTAGAGTACACTACTTTAATTTGCAGTTGGCTGGTTTAGTCAGCCGTCCCGGAGAGTCGTAAGCAATTAATATATAAACACTGGAAACCTGACAATCGAAACCAACAGGCAATTGAATTTCATAACTTTTTCTGGGCCGATCAGTCCCATTCATTCATTCATTCATTTTTCCAGGATGAGAGACTCCGGATGAAACCCCGCCACGGCATATCGTAGTCGGTAAGCTACCTTAAGCATCGACTGCCTGCCTTCACACCCGGCGCCTGACATCTCCACCAACTACACACTCACTGTGACTGAGGAGTAAGTTCGTGACATTTGTGCAAAACAAATTCTTGAGTCGTTGTCGTGACTGACTCAGTCATTAAGATATGCTTCCTTTGTGTAAGTTGACGAATTGAATCAGCCACCTAATCAGTTCGCCAGACTATTGGGGAGTACCTCTGGGGATTGCATGCAATTGAATGTTCGTCAAGACTGAATTGAATGACTGATCGAGTCTGTTTAATGTTCGCATGCATACAACTGGAGATTGAAGCAAAAGCTGGGCAATCGGCACTTGGCTCTATGTGATCCATCAAGACCCCAACACGGCCCCTGGAAATCTTCACCTTAGCGGAGATTGGGTCGTCACGGGCTTGCCCGCGACCAACGAAGGTGTCATTCGATCTGGCAACACAGCAGCAGAATTTGTGCGATTGCCCGCAAACAAAAACTCTTCATAACTTTTGACTCGTTGATCAAAATGGAGTAATTAAAAGCTTCTCATGTACATATAGTTGTAGATAATCATTTTCAAATTTTTATTTCTGAAAAAAGTCATTTTTTCAGACCTGCCCGGATTGCCCGCCGACCATTGAAAATCACATATCATGCAATAACTTTTTAATAGTGTAGTCAAATGTTATGAAAATTGTTGGGCCTTAAAGCTACTCCTTGGGCACATTTTGTGTAAAAATTTCAAAGAAAAACAATTAAAACTCCATCAGTAGTGAGCTGCCCGAAATCACTATGTTGCCAAAAAACGCAGTTTGGTCCTTTAGGGGTTAAACAATGGAATTTTGTGTCAATTTATGGTACATCTATTACTAGTGCTTAGAAAATTCATAACTTTGCACTTACATTGTATCATTCATAAATTGTATTGGAATTGCTTCATATTTGACTTGATAGAGATATATCTTTCCATTTTATAGCAAATGTGCGTTTTTGCAATTTGTGACAATTAGTAGTGCATATATATACATGTTGGTTTTGTGACATCTTGATGATGTTTTCAGTGCTCAAGAGTTGCTTTGCCTTTTATTCTACACCATTTATTTATTTTTACCTTGGTAGGTGTGTAGATTAGTTTCATGGGATTGACGTTCCTTCACAATGTTGTTGTAGGGTTGTTTCCATATGAAGAATGCACCTATTGATCCAAGAAACGGATCAATTTCTAGCRAAGTACATTGGTGTTAGGTCTTGTCCTTTGAAGAATGACTTGCCATGTGATTATAAGTGCCAATTTTTTAGAGTGACACCAAGGCAAACTTGAATCAAGTGCTTCATTATTCAAGTAAGTTCCGACCTAAGATCCAACCTAAGAATACTTACATGTGAAAATAGTTACAACTTTTTCCATTCTAATTCCCAATCAATCTTCTTGAATTTGATCTTCAATCCCAACTAATCTTGTTTCCTATTTGGAGCTATACATTCCATCCCATTCCAATATGACTCAATCCAATAAACATCAAAGCGGTGCATTTCCTGYTTTACGGTTGCCAGATAGAAATGATGACTGCTGTAGATAATCAGCTTGCAACGACCTAAAGTGTTTCATCTTCATGGTGAATTTTTTCAAAACGATGATATTCCATAAGCCATTCTTAGACCGTGCAGTCTGAACCATCTAGGATATGTATAGATTTTAGACCACAAGGTCTAAATGGTAAAAATAACAATTGCGGAACGATTGCCATTTTAACAAAACTGTTCTCCATCTTTGGATACATGGTGGATGAAAGGATTTGATTATGTTTTGATTCAATTTACCAATCTCATGTGAGGATATGCCAAACATACAAGGATCAATTAGAAGGCCTCCAATTTGGTCCACAAGGTAATCTAATCTTGAACCCAAATTTCTAATTCTAATTCTGTAGTAAAATCGCCATGATATAATTGATAAAGCCCATGCAATCCTTATCTCTGAAGATTCAAAATTAGAATTCTACTTGTTGAGTTCTTTCTTTGGCAGGAAAAGTAGATCCTAGTATGCATGTTGTTTGGATTTGACAAGAATCATAACACATACCAAATTTCAACGTGGTAGCTATAAGTTGAAATGGTGGCGTTTTCATGCCTTTCACATATCATCTGCTACGGTGATACGTTAAAAAGTCTTCAATTTCAAGAGCCAAAGCACTCTTCTACTCCTTTGGGGTACTTTTCAGGTATATTAAGCTCTTACTTGGGCGTACCCCTAATACTGCAAGATAGCCCTCCATCTCTAGAATTTATTGTAGATTTAGAGTCCATGTAATACCATCTTACTGTTGTTTAAAATGAATAAATGCCAAGTAGGCCTCAATAAAATTACATCTACAAGCGGTAGAACTTCCAGCCATTGCTTACACTAGAAAAAATCCATGTTTTATGTGATGGATTTTAGGTGACATTGGATTTGAAAGCCCATGTTTTTATGTCAAAAATAATGTTCAACATAACATCTTCAGGTTTGTCATGTATGTTGAATGTTATTGATGAGTGATGACATAAAAACAAGAATTGCCAAATCTGCTCTCTTCTAAATTTTGTTACATAAAACATGGGTTTCTTTTAGTGTTATGGGTTGTGACTGAAAAGACTGGCAGTATTTGTTGAGACGCTTCTAAAAAGGCCTTGAAGTGCTTGACCAGAGCTAYGAGAAACTTGGGCATTGCTGGTGTTCTTCCATTTGCAATGTATGGTACAGTATTGTATAGTACAACAAAGACATCCTTCTCCGCCATTTTCAAAAACTTGAAAATGTTGATGTTTATCATAGCCTATAGCTGGAATTTCAAGGCTTTGAAGTTCTTGCAACRACATGAACGTACTCAATGTCTGTGGCCACTCTTCTTTGAGTAGAAATGGAGTTGAATTGAAATCTCCCCCCATTCTGACAAAACAATGACGCAAGAGCTGGTAGCCAATAAGATTGGCAATATTTTAAGTGAATTCCTCCCCCAGGTATATAGGGGAGGATTATACCTCCACCTGGGGGGAGGTACAGTAGCTCATTAAAAATGTTATGATTTCGGAATGGAATAGAGAATCTACTCTGTAATCTATATTCTATATCGATCAGGGAAATTTCGAAAAAAACTTTTTTTTTATGGCAGACATTGGATGGCCTGGAGGTTGTGACGGGGTGGATTGTCTGGTATCCGATCCATTCACCAAGCCGTCTGCCTGTCCGCCCTTCCGTCTCCCGTCTGTAGATTTTTTTTTTTTTTTTTTAATTTCTGGGCGGGCGTTGGACGGCCTGGAGGTTGTGATGGGGCAGACTGTTTGGTATCCACTCCATCCACTAGGCCGTCCGCTTGTCTGTGGAATTCATTTTTTTTATTTTATTTTTTTGACAGACGTTGTCGACTTGTGGCATCAGTACAAATTTGAGCCTTTTAAGAGCCCCCCACAAACCCTCAAAAGCAACTTGAGTTAACTAATAAAAGTGTACCTCTTGTGAAACACGGCCAAGTATTCCCCTATCTCCGCCCACCCAAGCAATGACGTCTTTGGATGGCGTGGCAAACTCCCATTGGCCCCCTAGTTTGAGGTAAAACAAAACAGTCTGATTAGAAAGTCTGACTTGAAATATTCAATTAAATTTCAGGTTTGAGGTCAAGTATTGGGATTAAGACTTGAACATGTATAGTTTATTAGTTGGACCCCAATGTACTATTTTTCTAAATTGTGTCAAACATGTACGTGGTACTTCTTGACAACAATAGTCTCTGATTGTAAAGATTGATTATCATTCTACAGACGTTTTATAAGGGTGGCAAAAGACTTAAGAATCTAGATCTCCAGTGCAAGAACATATTAGAAACATCAAAAGGAAAAATACATCCCATAAAATTCCAACTGCAATTTTGGACTCCTAGGTTCTGTAATGTGAAAAACATAAAGTCTTGGAATTCCACAATTGGATTATCCCTACTCTAGCTTGGAGTTATTGATTGCGATTGGAGGGAATCAATCTGCTTCCCTTACGCCTACACTTTGCCCGCCAAGTTGCATGCTTTTCTACAGCAGTGGATGAAAGTTGCTATTGCATTTTCCTCTCTTTTGCAGCTTCTATGGTAGAGGGACTTGTAACCGATCAAATAAGCAGTTCTAGGCATGATCTAAGGTAGTCTTAGGCAAAATAAATATTTTCAAAGGTGCATTGATAGAAATGATGGAAATTGCAAAAAAAATTGTAATTTTATCTCTTACAATGAAATTACTATGAATTTTGAAAGGTTGAAGTTGGGCTTGACCCATGATCAACATCTAGAGTCATCCAATTCCGATCATTCAAGAACTACTTTCCCGTTCATTGCTTCCTACTTTCTTGCTCACTTACGTGTCATGAACTTATTGGTCCAAACCTTGAAAAAATAAAAAACATGCATTCTAAGGCAAAAGTAGAAATTTGTTCCAGCCTTGGTCGGAAATACAACACCCTATTGATTGGTGATGGGGCGCCGGTTAGTAATGGGTCCCTCTACCATACTGCTATTTTTTCAAGTTCTTGTAACTTAATCCTTTGTCGCTCTTCCTCTCTGTGTTGAATCATACGGTACCACCACTCAAATGTTTGTATGATAGTTGAGTGCCCATTGGTGCCACTATCATGTTGTGAATGCTTGACAAAACCAATTTTGAAGCGGTAGTGTGATTTCTCCATGGCCTGTGTGGACCAAAGGGACAAACTTCTGTACTAGCTAATCAATACATGCCATCAATAGTTTGCACTTTCCATCTAGTACATGCTCAACTTCTATTTAGAACTTAATGGATATTCTTCCACTCTGGCCTTTTGTTGTAATCAAGCATGCAACAGAAGATAGCGCTAGATTACAACATCATGCCTCCAAATGTTGAAAATAGAGCTTATGATGGTACCAGAGACAATGTTATTTTAACCCCTCAACGCCCAAGGGGCCCAAAAGTGGCCTCACACAGTCTGGCAGTCCACTTTGAAGCGCTCTAACTTTTGATTCCATAGTCCTATTTCAATAAAACTTGTTGGAAAAGTTGCGCATACTAGTCTAGTATCTATGGTAAAATTTTCAGATCAATCCAAGACGTATTGAGTTTGTGAAAGTCATTCGAAGTTCTCAGGATCAATTTAGGTTCAGCACACTGCATTGTGAAGGCTTCAACTTCGAGGGATTGTATCTTTTTCATCAAATGTTTGTTTTCAATAAAATTTGTTGGGTTTTGTTCCCATGAAGATCTAGTTATTGTGACAAAAGTTTCATGCCAATTCAAGTTCTTTTGAATGCTTGGCAGCAATTCAAAGTTCAAAATCCATAAATTTTTGCATTTCAGTGAACTTCGGCGGCTCATAACTTCTTCGTCCTAAGTACAACCTTTCCTTTTCAATTGTCCAAATACGGATTTTATTACATAGGACCAAACTAACAAGTCAATTCAGAGAGTCTATATTAGGTTTTTTAAGAAATTCAGGTGAATAGAGTGGTAGAGTATATTTAGAGGTTTTTATAACCGTATTATAAATAGAATTTGGAGTTAGAATGAGTAAGATAATAGCGGATGAAGTTTGGAACAAGGAACGGATGAAATCGGAGAAAAATCATTCAAATGGTACCAAATTTAGAATATAAGTATTATTTAGAAGTAATAATACAGGTTCCAAATCTTGGAAGTATTTGAATTAGGGAAGACACCAAAAGTAGTGGATGAAGTTTGGATAGCCTTTTGAAGGCTTAACTTCATCCGTCCATAACTTCTTGTAGGAAGCTCCAAATCACACGAATCTTATGTTTTTAGAAATGGCATGAAATTTCCTACAAACTTAAGTAGTTAAATTTAGACTATAATTACTTATACTTAGAAACCACCGTGACCTTAGCTTTGAACCAATTAAAGGAATAACCTTAGTTAAGTAAAGACTAAACTTCTTTTGACACAAGTAGGAACATATAGGAATTTAAAGAAAGAGTTCATTGCTTGTAAGGCACAATGGACGACGCTTAGACACCCCTAGCAAAACAAGTGAAAATAAACAAGAACCCGTTGTGAATTTATTTACCATGGGGGGGGGGTAAAAACACTCACACCAAGGTAGTGACTTCTCACACGCATTCCAATGAACCAAAGCTAGGCTCCATATATTGGAGTATTGTCAAAATTAAAAGGCCTCTTACAAGGCCCAAATTTTTTTTAATGTGGACGATTAAGCGAATGAACGGACGACCTCGCGGTGGTAGACGAGCAAATAGGTAGACGGCGGCAACTAGTACTTGCGGATGGCCTCGGCGGACAGCTCCAACCGAATGTCACAGGATGTCTGGAGGGTAGCGCCTAGGGACAGTGGATGTCCGGACGTGACTTAAGAGTCAAGACGTCTGGATCCACRGACAAATCTGTTGGAGGGACTTGTAAACATTGTTTTAAGCCTGGCTAGAGACATTGTTCAAGTGAAGCAACATCTTAGTACATGTTTTTTTTACAACGTTTGTCACGTAAATGGGTCATTGCAAGAAACACTTGTCCTGTTCTTTGTCCCCTTGCCCTTGGATATGTGGTTTTTTGCTCATAACTTTTGCATAGTTTGATCTTTTGGAGTGAAATTTGGAATGAAGGTACATGAATTTTCTTGGTATTTTCCATCACTCTTTGAGTGTGCATAACTTTTGGAAATAAATTTTCCTAGGTCTGAATTTTCACACATGTAATTTTTTGAATGCTTTACAAATTATCCATATTTTATTTCATTTTTGAAAATTTTATTCCAAAAGTCACAGTACTTGAGTACTGAGGCCATTTTGACCCAAAAACGACAGGTGTTTCTTGCAACTACCCAAATGGGAACAAGTAAATTTGGGTTCTAATGTTACTTTACTTGTTCATTTTTTGAGGAACATTTGTTCCCAATAATTTGTCTATTAAGTGTAAAGACAAATAATTTAATATTTTAATATTTCGGACCAACGAAACATCAATATATTGTATATTATATTTATATTATAYAATATACGGGTCCAAGCAAGCTTGGTGTACCCCATGTTTACTGTCACAACCCAACATGAAATGAATATCTCAGTTTTGAAGACAAAATTCTCACTACAAAATGAGATTTTGAGAGATGTGGCATAACATATGATCCTTAAACTAAGGGGTAGTTGTAAGAAAGACTAGCCGTTTTGCATAGCGTTTTGGCCAAAACAAAGTTTGTGCCGCCCAGTACTATGAGTACTATGACTAAGTACTAGGAAACCAAAATTGCATGCACTGTGCACTGTTGATCATACTGTAGATTCAATGTGAAGCTGCCAACTGTCCTGTTACTATTGCAAAGTACTGTACAGTATGTAGTGCTACTTCAGTAGCCCAAAGTTCCATTTTCCACAGAAAAAAACTCTGCCCCCTTTTTTCTTTTTAAAAAATTAACCGCAGCAAAATTAAAAAATCTAAAATTTGAAAATTTGTGTCGACTCAATGCTAATCACATGCCACCATAAGATTGACCTAGAAACCATGTTCAACATTCAGAATAATGTGCGCAAGGGACCCCTATTCGCTCGCATGTGTATGATATAAAATAATGTTTTTGTAAATTCCCTTTGGTGGATTCATGCATTTTTAGTGTAGGACTAGACCGCAAAAATTTGAGCTCTAGATCAATAAATTTTGGACACTCCCCAGTACTAAAAAACCCTAACTGGAAAGTGTGACAAATTAGCTAAATTCAAATTTAAATACAAAATGATTTTTAAGAAATTTTGAAAAATAACATTGGATTTCATTACAATTAAGTTATCCATCTCTGCTAAAATGTTGAATTTCATCGGGTTCTATATTCAAAAGTTCTAATGAAAAACAACTTTGTCAGATTGAATGTGACAAAAAATAATACGAGTCTTTCTTGCAACTACAAACAACTTAAGAAACCTAAGATGATCAATTGAAATGTACAAACAACTTAAAAAAAATGTTCTACGAAGGCCAAATTTTGTTGTCCTGATTCTAATTCAGGAATGATGTCACATTATGACTTTTGGATTCAGGATTAAAAAAAGAATGTATTTTTTTGTCAAGAGAAAGCAATAGCGGCAGCGAACCGTGGACTCGATTGGCTCAAACCGCTCCAGATTCTCGACGTGAAAGGCGACTGGATCGAGCAGCGCCCGAACGTGCGGCCCGGCGGCTGGGCGTTCCAGTACAACAATGCGCACTATCCCGATCTCGACGACACGGCCGTCATTGCTATGGCCATGGATCGCGTGCGTGGCGAGCGCGGCAAGGCGTTCGATGTATCAATTGATCGCGCGCACGAATGGATCGTCGGGCTGCAGAGCGAGGACGGCGGCTTCGGCGCGTTCGATGCCGACAATGCGCACCGCTACCTCAACGACATCCCGTTCGCGGATAGCGATGCGCTGCTCGATCCGTCGACGGCGGATTTGACCGGACGCTGTCTTTCGATGCTTGCACAACTTGGCGGACGTCCCGCAACGTCAGAGCCCATGCGGCGTGCAATCCATTGGCTGCGCCGCGATCAGTTACCGGACGGAAGCTGGTTCGCCCGCTGGGGCATGAACTACATCTACGGCACCTGGTCGGCGCTTTGTGCGCTCAACGCTGCGGGCGTCGATCCGAGCGATTCGATGGTGAGAAAGGGCCGCAATTGGTTGCTTTCCATCCAGAACCCGGACGGCGGCTGGGGCGAGGATGGATCGAGCTACAAGCTCGACTATCGGGGTCACGAGCCTGCGCCGAGCACGGCGTCACAGACCGCATGGGCCTTGCTTGCTCTCATGGCGGTGGGAGAGGTGGAWCATGCGGCTTGYGGACGCGGCGTCGCATATCTCGCTCAGACTCAGGGCAAAGRTGGCTTGTGGTCTGAGCAGCGAYATACGGGCACAGGACATCCGCGGGTTTTTTATCTGCGATATCACGGATATCCTCGGTACTTCCCTCTATGGGCGATGGCGCGCTACCGAAACCTGAGGCGCGGAAACAGTCGGGTGGTGTCGTTGGGTATGTAAGTTAAATAGCAGCCGCCCGGGGGTGATCGGGGACCGAGTGATCATCGTGGTGGGAGTGGGAGTGCGAGTGGGCCTCCAAGGGCTGCCTTTGATCTTCTCCCAAATGAACAAGGTCAGACTGGCAGAAAATCCTTTGAAGGAGACTTTCTCGTATATAGAAAACCAGCACAAAACTGGGCATTAAAATTACAGTTTTCAATGATGTCTGAACATCAATCAACTAGACATGTAGAGATGGCACTTCAGAAGGTCAATTAGATTCCATCATAAAAATAAACCCACAATTGTTGTGCATGTTACCCTTGAACAGTTGAACCCTGAATCCTAATTCTGAGCCATTCCTCAGCAACATTATTCATTTGCAAGTACCCCATACTTATCCATACCTTTAAGTGGATTGGCTATTTGTGTGATTGTTTGTTTTGTTGTTTGTTTGTTACGTTGAGATCTCGTGGACCAAGCACCCACCAATTGCGTTCTTGATATTGTCGGAAAGTCCGCAGCTTGGAGGGGTGCATGGGCTTTGTTTTGTGGCGTTGGACTTGTGGTTTGAAAGTTATGGATTTTTTGAGTTCTTTTTGGTTGTAAAAAATTAGAAAATTGGGCAATGGCATGACATGGGTGTGGTTTGAAAGTTATGGATTTTTTGAGTTGTTTATGGTTCTTAAAAAATTAGAAAATTGGGCAATGGTATGACATGGTTGTCCTTTTCTGGACTCTCCCGGACCTTAGAATAATGTTCTTTGGGAATTGAAAAATTTATAGGAAAATTACAAAAATTGCATAGTATTATAAACATTATCCTGGTATATAACAATTATGTGTTATATAGGTCAAATTCATAAATTGAATTTTTTTTCTAATTTATCATGTTTAGCACCTAGTTACATTAGAGTAATGAAAATACTATGTATTTAAGTTTTCCAATTAAAATACATAGTTGTGCACCTTATTCAGTTTGTGTTTATATATATCATTTGTTTTTTAGGACAAAGATGTTGTGAAATCAAAGTCCTTTTAAATTTTGTAAAAATGTGTGATCTTTGAAGGTTTTCATATATAAAGATTGAGAGAGCAATTTTTTTTTCTTTTAAAAAATTAACTATGAACCTTTGTGTATTTCATGCAACTTTATGTCTAGGGCCACCTTTGGTCGTGGCCTCTTAGGTGACTACTTGACGTCAGGTTTTGGACAACCTTGGATAGAGAAGAGAGAGATGTTGCCTTGTCTTTTCAAGTGACTAGGTTTTTGTGTTTTGGGCCAATACTAGAAAACAGCGTCCAAATCAACAAAAAACCAACACTTATTTGTTGATTTGGGTACTAGATTCACCATATTAACATGTAGGTGTTAACTTATGAAAGTGTTCAACAAAAACACAACATAAATGTGTTAATTTGGGTACTTCTTTTATGTTGATTTGGACAGTATACATTTTTTGCCAAAAAAAGCTGACTTTTTTTACATGGAATGGCTAATGACTTATCAAACATGATTGCTATATATACTTGTCCTGTTTTGGTCCCTTTGACAACTAATTAGTGTTTTTGTGCTTGTAACTTTTACACCATTTGTCCAAATTCTATGAAATTCAAAATAAAAATACATGAAAATTTCTTTCATTGAAAAAAATTATTCTCCAATTTTTAATCAACCTCCAATTGGATGCATACTATGGTCATTTAGAGGTGTTGGTCCTATTTTTGACCCCAAAATGAAAATTTGAAGCTGTAGATTGAAATGCATGGACTTTTTTTGAAGTGGAAAAATCTCACATAGATATTTTATGAAATAATGTACAATCTACCTTTCRCATGTCTTCAAAGTGTAGAATCCCTTKCACAAGTGTAAATTACACAATTTATTTTTCCTAAAGATAAATATGGTCAAGAATGAGCATTTTAATACAAGGAAAATTGAATTTTATATTTTATATTTTTTATATTTTTTATTATCTACTAAAATAAAATATCCCAAATGTTTTTTTTCTTGCATTTTTTAAAAGCTCATGACTTTAAGACAAATATTTTTTTTGGTTTAAAGATTTCACACGTATTTTTTTAAGCTTTACAAATTATCCTTAGCTCGTTATACTAAAAAATGTTTTATTTCAAAAGTCATATTTTCCACAACTAAGACACGGGCTAAGACACTGAACCCAACCTCGACAGCCGATAATGAACCCGACTCTAGTAACCTGTTACTAAACCTGACCCCCCATGCAATACCCATCACATCCCACTTAGCATGTTAAAACTAATCCCTGAACTCCCCCATGCAATACCCATCACGTCCCACTTAGCATGTTACCAAAATTTAGTTCTTACCTACTTACATAGAAGTCAACTTAACATTTTCGTTGCTTTAAGTTTGGCAAAAAGACTAGGCTACTACCAAAATTTAGTTTATACCTACTAGAATTGTAATCATAATAGAAATCAACAAAAGCAATTCCTATTGTCTAGAAAACTTGAAAATTGTTTTTCAATGCTAACTTTGCATAAAAGTCTACTTTCTAAGTAATGATCAATGATGTTGTCTAGTATTGTATCGATAGGAGAAAACTGATAGGAATTTTTTTTAGAAATCATTTAAGCAGAATGGCGAATTTCATTAAAATAGCAGTATTCCATGTGCCATTTTCAGACTGCGCAGTCTGAATTGTGAAGTGACGTCTAAGACAGGTATAGATTTTGAGATATCTATTACATGTCTAGATGTCAAAAATCTATGGCACTCTTAGATTTCAGACCGCGCGGTCTCAAATATCTAGTATAGATATAGATTTCAAAATTCTAGGTCGAGTATAGATTCCATAAATCTATGATAGGTTTAGATTTCAGACTACGCGGTCTGAACTGTAAATAGTGCCAAAATAACAAAATATTGCCATTTTAATGAAATTTGCCATCATAATAGAAGGAAAAAATGCTTGAAATGGATCAAATGACTAGAAATTTGAAGATAAGAGTTTAGTCACAAATTTTATGTTTTCAAAAATATATATTTTTCTTGAGACAATTTTTTACTAAATAAAAATTATTGGATTCAATTCAATCCTAGTCCCATGGATTTATGAAAAAAAGACCTTATTTTGGCTATTTAAAGATATTTGGCCATGATAAGTAGAAGTGACCTTTACAATTAAGTTCATAGAATACAAGGTTTCTAATACGACTCCAAAACAAGAATCTCATAGGTCAATAAATTTGGATTTGGAATTAGAAAAGAGCATGTCAGGAACGTTTTATTTTAGAGCTTGTTTTAGAGAATGGAATTGTGGTTGTAAATAAAATAAGATACATTTGTACCAAGAAAAATATTAATCCTTCAATGTCCTAATCTTTCTCTTGAATATTTGCATATTCTTTTATAAAATATATATATGTATGTATGTATATGTATGTATGTATATGTATATATTGATTCAGTTTCACGAAATCATGTAATTATCCTTTAGGTCACAAATTTTCAATTTTCACTTGGCACCTCCTTCAATTCTTATTCTAGATTGCATCTAAATTTTGATCTAAGTATATTTAGAAATAGAAGTGCAACTTAATTGTTGTAATATTCACAACAACAATTTGTTATATAAAAAAATGTTGTACTCTGTATTTTTTTTATAGACTACTAAAACTAGGTTCCAACTCAATATTTCTTCTAAAATTTGAATTGAAATCTGCAAATCTGCAAATATGATCATTTGTTTGGACGACAATTTGATGGGTGAAATACCAAAATTGTGATACAATGTGCATTAAACACAATTATACATAACATCAATGTACAAATGCATAATTGTTTGGAATATGTTATCATGTGTCAACATAAATGGCATCATCTAATCAAATGTTGGAATTGAAAACAGTAAGTCCTAAATAGTGGATAAGGCTGAATAGTGAACCCTGAATTGCTTGCACCCTACTTCTATTTGATTATGTATGATTTTTTTGAGAAATTCGACACATTAAACTCTCTAATCCCAAAACTGAGTTTTTGGTTTCATCCTTCTACCTCTTTGGAAAGGGCTCAAAAGTTTTTTTGCACCTCAAATGGTGTTGATCATGAAAATAGAGAAATGGCAATTCATATGGCTAAAGTGAACGCAATCATAATTTGTTGTGATTTCAAAAAAATTGAATTAAAATTGAATTGCTATCTAGATTAAAAAACACACGAAAGAGTAGTCAAATGAAGGGCTACATTTTGTAACCTATAAGATAACTCAAAATGTTCAACTTTTAGAAAAAAATTGCCCTTAAAGTAGTGGGTACTTTTATTTTCAATTTTTCATCAATTTTCACCAAAGTAATAGGCCTTGCATCTCGCCTTTGGAACATAGATAATAACATCTTGGAGGAAATCGCCACATTATCAATGAAAAAGAAATTATGGATATGTAATATGTGCTATAATGTGATGTTTTCTATCCAAGATGCGGATGAATGCTGGAGTCACTATAAGAAACTTATATTTTATGTGATGTTTTCATCATTTTTTATGACGGATTGTAGTGGACTTCCAATAAAACAATTTGAATTTTTATGTCAATATTAACATCGAGTGGAGCATCTGGGTGTTACATTGTACAATCTTGCGTCGTTGTTAAGATTCTTGCCTTCAGTATTCTTATTCTCATTTTGTGACCATCCTTCACATTTTGTTAAGACTGAGGCACTTAATTCTGTTCTGCTAGAAGTTTTTGATTTTGTTTTTGTTTTGTCTCTAAGTTTGTAGCTAATTCAAGGTGGGCAATGGAAGAGATGCGGAGAGTCATGTAGCAGTTTCATGAAGTGAGCAATAATTTTTAAAATGCATTTGTATGACTGTAGGTTGTTCTAAATCTAATCATTGTTCCAACTACTCATACAACTCCGACTACTTCATCAACAAAAAAGCCTCTAGTTGGCTTTCTAGACAAGATTGACGGTGCTCAAGCAAAATTTCGAGACTTCATCAATTAAGTTCAACTTATTTTTTGTATGCAGCCTCAAAGATATTCTACTACAGAATTTCAAGAAGGATTGATTGGTACTTTGCTTACACGAGCTGCACTTTTATGGTTTCTACCTCTATTAGAGAAAATTCTCCAGTTCTTGCAGATCTTGATACTTTTTGATGGAATTCAACAACACCTTTTGCAACAATGATAGAGTTCAGACAGCTAAAATAAAACTTTAGTAGCTTCAACAAAGATGACGTGCATCTTCAATATATGCTGCAAAATTTTGGTTTATTGCAAATGATATAGATTGTAATGATAACACACTAATTAGTGCATTTCGATGGAATTTAAGAAACAATGTCAAAAATCTATTATTGAATCTAATTAACTCTATTTTTTTACTTGAAGCTATTACACAAGTAATATGATGTGACAACCAATTGTTTGAATAATGTCAAGTAGAGAAGAGCGCGCTTTGGGAGTATACAAAGTATCTGGCTGCAACTGAGAATAGTTCAATAGAGAGTTCAGTCGAATCTTTGGTCTTCTATCTTCAATCTTCTTGTCTTCAGATTTCAAACTTCAATTACGTCTCCGTTGGCCTATCATGTGGTGGTTGTAAAGAGCCAAGGTAAGTGTGTGTGATAAAAAACAAGGTCTGGAACGGATAAAATGGAACGGCCAACACAAGTGACCGTCCGGATGATGGGCTCCTAAACTTCAAATCAACGGTGACTAGAAGGCGCCTTTCACTAGTGGGAACAACATAAAAGATCAATCATGTGGGCCATTAACCCCACTTTGTCGCCACAAACACAAAATGGAGCGCTTACTGGATAACCATGGCTCGCAATAGGTTCACAATGCTGAAACTAAAATTGCAACTAGCCCCCAAAACCGGATGGTGTCGCAGCATAGGGTAGGTAAATACCCTATTATACTCACAAAAACCACCCTAGAGTATAACAAAGTGACTCTAAAGATCGAACCCAAGAGATTCTGTGAAGTAGTTAGCTTTTCTATACACTTCAGCACACTTTCTCTCCTTTCCGGTCCTCAACCGAAAAATCAAAACCACAAAACACACAGAAAATCCAGGACCGGATTCTATCCTCTCCCAATCCTGATAATTTCTATGTCACAAAACAACCACAACCCCAAGGCCCTACGACTTTCGGTCCTGGGTACACTCTGAACCAATCTGGTTTGACATTACCTTTGTTTAACCATCAGAGGGACCACCATCTTATTTTGAGAGTGGTCGGCTCGCCATTCCTTCCGTGAATTATAGTGGCTGAAGACCCACTGTCGAACCTTCTACTCTAAATTGGATCCGGTTTGGTTCCTTACAGCAGTCCAGAAACTAATCCAAACCACAGGTCACTCAGAAACCCCCCGTACGGTCCACTCATATTACAACAACCCTAGCTTTTACTCCAATTCGTGCGAAGTCAAGGTGGCTGCAAGAGAACCAATTCGTTCCAACACTCAGACAACCTTCTCTCGTTTACCAATCTCTGGATGATGAGACCCTTCAGGAGGTTTGGACACTCAACTGGATTTCCTATCCAGGAATTCTAGCACGACTAAGGAATCCCTCCCTATCTGCCTAGCCTAGCCAACAGTTTTCTCACCCGGAATTGACGACTACAGAGTGCTGAGGAGTCTAGAATTCCCTCCCAACACTTACTTACCCGCTCACATGCATATGGAATTGAAGATACAATCACCAAGGGGAGAATTCCTCTGCCAACCGGAATGTGCCTCCCTAACTCCTCCTCATACAATTCTGCCAAGCATGGAAAAACATACAAAAGAGAGAGCCAAAAGAAAGTACAAGCGAGTTTGCAAGAAAAAGAATCCCAGCCCACCTCACAGGGCTGAATTAAATACCAACACAAAAACACAAAAGGGGTGGCAAGGCCCGGAAAATCCGCCTAACTATCAGCCGATGGTGGGCTCCTCTACTTCCGCATCCATCTCTGCAAACGTCTCAGCCAACACCCGGATGCGAGCACTGCCAGCGTCTGGATCCGGTCCGTGGGAAGCTGGCGGCGAATCCAAGTCAATGGGATCCGTTTCAGCTATTGGGCTTTTCACCCTTGGCTGTTTCTTGGACTCCAGAGTCGGAAACGTTCCATCCAAGTTCATTGGTACATGGAAGTCACTTGGAAAGGAAACGTTCGAGAGATGGAATCCGGTCGGGCAGCCAATTCTTACTAACTTCTTGGCACACTTCTCGATCCGTTCGACCAACTCTCGGGAATCCCGCATCGTCCCCTCAATGGTCTCCAAGTAATCCAACAAGATTTTCACAATCTGTCTACCTCCAGCTCTTTGTACCAATTTGGCTCGGACCTCCAGCTCTTCGTACAATTTGGCTCGGACCAAGATTTCTCCTTTGATCCCCACTGTCTCAGTAATCCGGTCTGCTAAGGTTCGTATCCCTTCGGTTGCCTCCTTCCGTGTCGCGGCATCCTCCTGAACCACGTAGAGTTCCGCCTTCAGCTGGTCGACCTCCTCTCTTAGTCGCCGGATTTCCTCCTCTAGTTCTTCCTTCTAAGTCCGATCCGAGATGCACTTCGCAACTTTCCCCGATAAGTTACAATCCGGTTCTGCTCCCACCAATGTGCCGATGCTGGCAAGGATACTCCACTTTTCCTCCCAGTCTGTCCGGATTCCAGCCAAGAAGCCAATCAGGCCCTCGAATGGAGTCCCCACCTCTGAATCCTTTGAATCAGTGCTGCGCGGATCCGGTCCTGCAGTTGGCTGCTGTGGAAACAACGGAGCCTCCTCTTGGATAGGAGTATTCCGTGTCGGGGAGTCCCCCTCCCGGTTGGAGACGTGTTCTTTTGCCGCTTCTTCTTTCGTCCGAGATCCTCCTCATCTTCTTCATTGTCCCGATCGGATTCGGAATCAGAAAACTTCTCTTCATCCGCATCCTCGTCCGACTCTACATACTTCAAGAGCGACTCCTGCGTCCTGTAAGTCTTCACTTCTGTTTCTGACAGGACTTCCCTCTCCTTGTACAGATGGAAGATGTAGGGACTCACTGGTGTGGACCTACTTTTCCCAACTTGGCTGACCAACTGGGCCACTAGATCAAAAATGATCCGGCCCTAGTCCACCTTCCGTGCCCCGCTTAGAGATCTAAAGATCAGATTTTCGAGCGTGATCGTGACCCACGTCGGCTTTTCCGGATGCAGGACCGGAATCAGAAATTCCAGCAGATGGCGCTCCCGGTCATCTACGCAATCCTCCACCGCGTTGTTGGGTAGAGAGGAGCGCGCTTAGGGAGCTTACGGGGTGTCTGGCTGCAGGTTGTGAGTGTAGATGAAAGGCAAGTAAAAAAAAAACTCGAATCTTCACTTAATCTTCACTTCAATCTTCGCTTCAATCTTTTGTTGATCTATCTTGTGGTGGTTCTATAGGGCCAAAGGTTAAAGTAGGGTGATAAGAAACCACGGGCTTCGGACGTGTAAAACGGGACGGCCAGACCACGAGCTGAGCCGTCCGAGGGATTGGATCCTAAATTTCAAGCCCACGGTGACCAGCAACCTTGCCTCACCAGTGGGAACAATATAAAAGTTTCGACCATGTGGGCAATTAACCCCACTTTGTCGCATCCACAACACAAAATGAGGCTAGTATTGGTGTAAATCAAACTGCCCGCAGCAATAAAATAAATTTTACAAAGCCACAAGCCACACACACAAACACACAAGTCTTCAAAACTCTTTCAACTCCAACTCCATCTCCAATTTCCAAGCTGAACTTTGAATGAGTGTCATCATTTATATACAACTCCAAATGAACTAAATGATAGATTTTCGGAAAGCTAATACAATCATCTACTTTTCCTCTAAATTTCAAACAATTCTAAAACTCTGTCCAACTTCTATGGACATTCAAAGTTTTGGCCTTGAGAAGGGAAAGGCAGAAGACCTTCCTTCGCTTTGACATTCACAACTTTCTCATACAAACTCCAAATAGAACGAATGATAGCTTTATGGAAAGCTAACACAATTTCCTAAACTTCTAAATTTCATTACAAAACAAGAACCTGTTCGTCTTTTATGGTCAGTCTAAGTCTCTGCCTCTTAATTTTAAAGGCAACAAACCTCACTCCACTCAAACTAGCACAACTTTTGCTTTACAACTCCAAATCAAGCAAGTGAGATCAATTTGGAAACTATACACCATGATGCACAGCACCTCTGAATTTCATTTCAAAATCCTTTAAACTCACAACACAATGGGTCTCCAAACATTCGGTTCTCCCAAAACAACATTGGGAGAGAAGATGAATAGTGTCCATCTTTTCCTCTCCTTTTCCAACACCTTTTGCCTCACCTAATCAAATGTACATCAGCCTTTAACTCCCTCCTAAAGCCACCTTACACCTAATGGCCTTCATATTTGGCCCCACATTTATATCTTTATCTTTAACTTAGACGAAAAATCACTTCAAAGTCCAAACTATTTTCATTCCTTCCTTCCTTTCCAACTATAACCAAACAAAATAATTTCAACAAAATACTTCAAATATGGATTGAAGTACTAACATTAAACCAATGCCAATTAAAGGTAAAAAACTAGAATTCCAAGGCTAATTTTACTCCATTTGTAAGAACTGGAGAATGCGCTTGATAGTCGCAGCGATGTAATTAACACGACCCGTCTTCGTTAAAGGATTCATTGGCCCCTCTAACCAACGATGGTGACCACTACTTCCTTCAATAGGCTTCATCATGCAGTAATACTAATCGACATTGAGACCTTTGAAACATCTTTCAAATGTCACATCTCGGGATTCTCGGCTGCCGGGTTCAACACATCCAACCTGCAACAAAATCACCAGTGCTCGAGCGTCACGATGAAGATTCCCGTGCCATCGCCGCTCCACACGAGGTTGCTTTGGCGGTCGAGAAGGCCCAGCTTCTTCTTGTGGACGCTCATGCGGCGGCGCAAGACTTAGCGGTAGAAAAAGTTGATCCGATAGTTGTGATAATGAAAATTCAAATTTAGGCTCCGATTGTGTCTCTTCCTCTTGGGACTCTAAAAAATCCCTCTAGTTCGACATTCTGACTATAAAGTGAAAAATAAATTTCAATGAAACTCTAAAGCAAAGCCGTCCTTTTAAATAGATGGCATGTACCTCCACGAAACGTCATCTTGAAGTTATTCAATAAAATAGCGTCACCATGAAGCTACTCAACAATACATATTATGATGTGTTTTTATACTATGAACAAATTTACAACAGGACAGCGTATCCGTCCTTGGGGTTGACTGCTCCCCGGAACTTCCCTCTGATGTATTTGTCGTTCCGGCTCGCCATTTCTTGTCCAGCCTCCTTGAACCCGTACACCACTACACCTTTCTCCACATCTCCTCCGTCCACTGATCCGGCGATTTGTGAATGGTGTTGTTGAATTGGTTTGCCGTTCGTCCGAGGAGCTGCTGCACCATCCGCTCCTCCCGGAAACCCCAGGGTTTGTTGATCAAACCCGTACATTCCATCGTTTCCAGGTCCTCCACGAGCTGGGTCTTTTCCGGTTCATCCATAGGGATAACCGGAACGACCTTCCTTAACTTCACCTCCAGATCGATTGGCGTGGTACTACTCGGCCTTGGTCGGCGCATAATAGGCATGGACACTAAAATCTAACCTTGCAAGTATCCGCTCCTAACCTAGCCGCACGTCCCGTTCCTCACACCTCTCTCCGATCTCAACCGGAACCTACAAACAACCTCACACACATGCACAAATCCTCTCTTTTCTGCTTATATACCGCCAAAACGCGGAACGCTTGCAGTCGGAAAGCGGCGCAGTTCGCGGACTCCACAGACAACGAAAGAAAAGACCGAAGACTGGCAGTTTTAGGCTTAATATAGCCCGCGGACCCAATCCGGTCCGGTTCTCCTATCCGGTCCATCCCTAATCCGAGTTGGGCAGGATTCCGGTCCTAGGTACTTTTCGACCATATTCTGCCAGCTGCTCCACTACTTCAATGTTGTGACTTAAGTCTAATTTTCTGCTGTTCCTTAACTGAATCCAAATTCCAACTGACTGGTTTCCGGCAGGGTTGTTCTGTCGAACGCGTTTTCGGGTTTCGGTGTCGAGTTGTCTCTCTGACGTTGCATGTCGAGTATGTCGAGTGTTGGACATGCTCGACAAATTCAAAGGCGCCCACACCCGCGGTCGCCCAAATTTTGAAAATTTTCTGCCCAACGGACAGATATTTTCATCTGACGTGGAAAGCCCAAAAAAGGCGATTGCGGGTAGGGCGACTATGGGTTCAAAAAAGGCGACTACGGGTACGGGCGACTTCGGATGGCGAAAGGGCGAGTACGGGTGGTGAAGGGTCGCCCCTATTGCACTCGCCCCTACCCGCAGTCGCCCTGTACCCGAGGTCGCTCACATCCGAATGCGCCCTGGTTTTTGCCATGTAGTTGCCAACTGGCAGACGCGTGGCGAATGGACAGGGTCCAAATTTTTATGGGGCAATCAACTCGACATTGACTCTATTAGACGGACGAAGAGGTCTACTTGACTTCAAACCAACGTTGCTAGTATGCGAGCGGGGAGCGGGGAGCGGCGAGCGGGGAGCGTGAATTGGAGAGCGGGGAGCGGCAAAATTTAAAGATGAAAGGCAAAATTAGATGGAATTTTAGGAAATTTGGTAAAAAATCATATAAGAAAATTAGATGAAATTTTTGTTTGGGTAGGGTTCAAGTCAATAACTTGTTGATCGAAGGTATAATTATAAAAAAAGGGAAAAATATAATGGAAGTCCATGAAATACTATGGTGATGACGTTTGTGAATAAAGTTCATGGATGTAGATAGACTAAGTGGTTTAGGGTTGATGAAAGTAGATTAAAATATATGAGTGTTGATGGAAGATGTGAATGAGTAYGGTGGATGAAGCAGTGGATGAAAGTAGAAGACTATGGATGAAGAAAGTGGATGGAAGTGGATGAAAGTAGATGTACAAAATGGATGACAGTCAATGACAGTGGATGTAAAAAGTGGATGAAAGTACATGGATGTGGATGAAGATAGTGGATGAAGACAGTGGATGAAAATAGATGCTAGTGCTTGAAGGAAGTGGACGATCGTACATGCAAATTTATGAAGGAAGAGGATGAAAACATATGATAGTGAATGAAGAAACCGGGTTCAGATTTTGGGTACATGACAATGAATGARAAAGARGGTGAAAACTAGATGACACTRGATGAAATCTGAAAACARTGGAGGCACACAATGRATGTAGGTAAAAGACAATGGATGAAAGTAGATGCCTGAATGGATGAAAGTACTTCCTGAAATGGATGAAACTAGCATACAAATGGATGAAAGAACCAAAAAAATTGATGAAGCTCAGTCCACAAAATTGATTACTGTAGATYAATAAATCATTGATATAGGGGTACAAATTGCTTTAAGGTCTATTTCCTACTAGGTTCAAGGTATTAACCACAAGTAGTAGAAAGTTTACATCACCTCAATTATKRATTGGGCAATGAGCCCAAGCTGTAGCAATACTACTTATAAAGTGGATTTAGGGTCAGCAAAAGCCCGGAGACTTGGAGAAATATGAAGTTCATCGTAGTTTGTTTTAGTTTAGGGTTTAGAAGGCAGACCTATGACCGTAGTGCATGACAAGACGATAATAGTGTAGTTTAGTGGTTTGGACATAGGGTTAAAACTACAAACAATCCATGAATTCAGAGTAAGAGTACCTATTACCACGCATATACGGTGTCCTATTACCGTGGTTTAGGAATTAGACAATGCATGGCAATTCAAACAGGACATTGCRATTTTGCACAGTTGTTTGGAATATGTTTTAAGGTAAGAGATGGTAAAGAGTAATAGACTTGCATAGTGCAATAGGAAAAAATAATTCCATTTCAGAATATTGTTTCTAGGGTTGATTTAAGTTTTCAATCAAACGAAGACTTGAAAGAAAAAAAATGAATCAAACAATTGTATGTAAGGCAAGAATTCACATGATATGGTAGTGGGACACATGGAGTGAAAGCAGTGGCCCTTTTAGTCTCACTATCCTTTCATTAAAGTGAATAGGGAACATTTCAACTAACCCATCATTGCGGTTTAGGGTCCTAATTTCAATTCAAATGGGTTAGTATGCCGCTCATAAGGACATGCTTGACTTCATTAAAACTAAAAGTGGAGGCATGAATAAAAGTATCTGTAAGGCATTGCAGGTTGCAAATGACAGTAAAAACAAAATAAAGATGCTTGCAATTCGTCCATGTTCTGCGCTTACCCAAGCACTTGAGCTTCATCTCTTTGAAATTAGGGCAGGTGCAGTCAGGAAAAGGCGAAATTGTCAGCAGATACGTTTCCACTTTCAGCTCCATACCAGACTTCAGGGATACTATGCACCCAAATCCTGGATGAGGAACCATGGTGACCTTCTCAATTCTTCCATTCAGGGTCAGAGCTGAAGCACAATTATTTTTGTGCTTAATTGTTGGAGCCTTCGCATTCCTCCGGATGACCTTCACTGCTCGAAGCGTTGGATATACATCCGGTGATGAAGGAGTCGGAAACACA
This sequence comes from Pleurozium schreberi, assembly GCA_006891605.1. Taxonomy (NCBI): domain Eukaryota; kingdom Viridiplantae; phylum Streptophyta; class Bryopsida; order Hypnales; family Hylocomiaceae; genus Pleurozium; species Pleurozium schreberi. The sequence continues at coordinate 95,496 of VACF01002102.1, read as the reverse complement.
CGCACAATTTCAAGGCCTGGATCAGCCCCGAACAGTCGCCTGGGTGAAACCACTTGGCGCTGGGGAAGAACAAAACCAGCTGCCTCCAAAGACAAGACCTCAGCCTTCGATAGTTTTGTGCCAATTTTAACCGGCCATATTGGGGGTATTGGCGGAATAGAGAGCACCCACTTCCTTCGTGTTCCTTTWAYACACCTTTCAATGTCGTCATTGCAAAAGAAAAATTGCATACGRTCRTTACGGTTCTTCCTGTAATTCACCATCATACCTGTATATGTCGGGGCCGCTGTTGGAGTGTTGTTTTGGACAATTTGCGTAGTGCACTTCTTCTTCGTAACAGCTTGAAGGGCAAAGCACGCCTTCGCGGAAGTTCTAGGCAAACGAGCAATATGCCACTGCAACTCGTCACACATAGTTTCCTGAATAGAAGATACATGCGTAGAAGTCGGGTGGTGTTCCTGGTCTAGTCTGTCCACGTCTGAAGCCCTCTGTTCAGGATCCAAATCATGCATTGGAAAAACATCTTCCAAAATGGGGTTCAAATTTGGGGCACTAGTACTGGCTCGAAATGATCTAGTTTGTACTCGAGGATGGGAAAAGTTGACCTTATCTGGTCTATGCGAATCAAATTCACATCCCAATGGCATGTCTGCCTTTCTTTTTTGCGACCCAAAGATCTCTTCACCCTGTAGATGTGGCTCTCTATTGAAAAATTCTTCGACCCCTTCAATATTCGAAATAGCTTCAGTGATCGGCTTAGGGTTACCAGTTTTCTCAGCCGACCTTTGTGCAACTCRAAGCAATAGCTCTTCCTTCCCTAGACCAGTCCCAGATTGATTACCCTTCAAGTATTGATAATACTTTACCATTTGCATAAACGCCCTCACAAAATCGTCAATCGTTGCAATGTATAGATCACTACCACGATTGCCTGACTGTTGAAGCCACTTATTGTAAACAGTCTCAGCCAGGTTACAAGATGGCATTTCGGCCAATTCGGTCTCAGTTAGATTCTGCAATCACATATTCGAAAACCTGATTTAGCAATCTTTACTAGTGAAATTTCTTGTCTCGGCTATTGGTACTCCAGGTAATATATTGAGGAATGATTATATCATACAGTACACTTAAGTCATTCAATCAACAATATACAAATAATATAGAGCAATGAGACCAATATAGAAAACAAAGTTGGATAGTCTTTCTATTTAACCATTGATAGTAAATCATGAAATGAAGGTGGATGAAGGCTTACAAGCTGCATAAAGCCTCCCCACTGACGATAGCAAAAATGCCAAAATGACAACCAAAGCTCCAATCGACTAACTCCTTCCACAGTCGTAGCACCTGATGACAACCACCAAGATTTGATGGCAAGGTACCGTGTCTCTGACTGCTATGGAGATGTAGCATTTTTGTATTGCTTGCAGAGCAAACGGTGTTGATCTTGTAGGTCCCCTCTAATTTCCACCTTTGTATGCTTCTCCATTGATTGAGTCCAATGGAAAAGGCATGTTCTCTCCCTATTTTCCATTGGTACCGCAATGTCACCTGATCCATACACCAACCTCACAGCATTCCAATTGGCCTGAGCACTGTCTGCCATGAAGCCTTTAAATTGAATGTCATGAATACCGTTCCTCTCAAGGACAGAATTCAAATTCTCCCAAAATAGAACTTGTGCTTTGCAATCTTCAGATTGCATGTCACAGCAGGCAATGGTCATGACACGGCAGTACAAAGAGTCATAGACATGGCATGCCATAGTCGTCCACCCTTTTACACGTTTGACATGGTCAAACATTATCCAAGCGTCCTGCAGATCACCACCGGCTTGCATGCGCTTCACCAAGTTGACTCCAGATCCAGGCCCTAATTCGGACATTTTAAATAAAAAAACCTTATCCACATCGGTTCCTTGTCCCGGGAATTTTCTTTCTTGCACAAAAGCCCAAGTACTTGACCCCCTCAATTTTGTAATGCTATCTATGACTCCGAACCTTCTCAAATACCTAAAGGAGGTTACCTCATTTCGTATATTTGGAGAGCTCAAGTACTTGCATTTGTCCAAGACGGGGAGAAGATCAGCAAACTCCAAGGTCTTTGGCGCATCCCCATCCGGGCACAGAAGGAGGCCACCAAGGAGTTCTTTTGTAGCTTCCATGACAATTGCCGAATTCGTTGCAGATGGAGTTTTCTCCAGTTGCTCCCCAATTAGACACCGACTCGCCTCTTGCATGTCTCTGAGTTCACCGTCCTTCACAGGATAATCGTGATTGCCCAGATGTACAAATCCTCGAGTGTGCTTGTCGCCTCCAGTCACGTAATAAACCCGCACATTGCAACGGGCAATGCAGGATGGAGGCTGTCTGCAAATTTTGCACACCAACGTAGAACCTGCAGGATATTGCTGTCCAACAGCAAGCACCGTCGGTGACATGCCTTCCCATTCCATCTCGTTCACATTTTACACTCGGTGAACATGACTGAGGAACTCACAACTGGGGTTGAGGCATCTAAGATGCCCTAAGCACACGGAAGTGCGAAATGAAAGTCCCATGCGATTTACGATATTTGTAGTAGCCGTTTTGGACCACGCATGTCCATCATATCGTTTATCCATCCCAGACATTTGCTTAGCTTGCAAAGTGGTATTACAAGTGTCAACAGGCGGCAACTCAAAGATGATGTTGCCATTGAAAGTTGGAGGCAACACTGGCACTCTGTGAATTTCAATATTGTCATAATCTATTTTTGACAAAATATTCCTACATCCCTTCAAGCCACGAAGTCCTCTCAAGCACTCAATCACAGGTACTCCTTCACCATTTGCGCTCACGACAACCAAGGTCGGGAAGTTTGCCATTAAATTCTAGCCAGCAAGAAATAGACACAGGTGGGCCTAACTGCACATAGTAAATTCAAGTCATGCCAAATTGTGTACTCAAACGATATTTGTTCTAAAACTAGCAATTGTACCAGTCATCGAAGGTATCGTAGAATGTATGAAATGGACAAAGAGAAAGCGAGAACACCGTCGGCTGATAATATGATTGCAAACCGAAATCACATAGGGTCTCCCTTGTCTTAACTCTCACAGGGAGTGCGCTTGAGTGACGGCAATTACGGCCATAATAGTTYGTATAATTAACACTAACAATATTTGACGGTGTTACTATGAAAGTGTTGTCCTTGACCGAATAATGCTAGGGACTTCTAATAAATGAAGGCTTCCTTCAACGGAAGTGATGGTGTCAGTATAGAGGGCGCAACCATCACATGGAATGAATCCCCTAAGGCAGTAACTACACTGACAGTGATGCAGGACTCTCAGAGCATTGTCATCGTAGAGATTTGTATGCCCACACGGAAAAGGAAGATCGCACAAGATCGATATTCAGGGACAGGGGAGGCATCTTGAAGTTGAATCCGTAACGGGCAGAAGGTCATCGGTCCTAGTCGGCGGCTTCAGGAAAAACACAGTGCTCGCACGCATTCTTCTTAGTTGTCCTTTAGGAGCTTGGATGTTTGTCGCACAACTTGAATGCTAAGCCTTGGCATACTGCAGTTGGTAAACATCACGCTGTGCATTTCAAGGTGCTGGGGAATGGAGCGTCAATTGAGATTGCGCCRCGTATTACTTGGAGACGGAAGAGGGGAAGCTCAATTGAGTGCGGCAAAGATATCTACTACCGAGGTCAGTCATTTTTGCTCCAAATATCCATCGTCTACATCATAACGTAGGTCAAATGGGGTGAGGGTTTCGGATTAGGGTTTTGGATTAGGATACGCGTTGCTTAGGCGGTTGAACGTCTTGGTTGTGGATGGGGTTCGGCGAGACCACCGYGGGGAGCTCGGGGGATGCGGCAGTCGGGGTCGGGTTCTCTCAATTCCATGTGGGTTGGGAGAGGCCAACGCAATCGATCCAGGCTTTGGGTTCGGGTGAGTGAGTAATTGGGGCTCCAGTGGGGGTTATACAAGGTAGTCTCGGTCCCGAGAGAGGCCGGCGAGGGTGTGCCYTGAGCGACCAGGGTTTCAGTTTCTGACTTGGGTGGGTGGTCGGGGAAAGGGTCTCGGCGCAGAGAGGGTCGGGACAGTGTGCGCGCCTTGGGTTCGTGGCTCGAGGATTTGGGCAGTCGGGGTCGGGCGAGTGTTGGGCGCTTGCGGTGGCGACGACCGCAGGACGTCTCAGTACCGAGAGGCCCGCTCTTGGGGCCAAAGTTAGTAATTTCTGTAAGCTTTTTTTCTTGCGATGATGATGGTCTGTTTGCGTCGCTCAAGGAGGGTGCTTGAGGTGGAAGGGTCTCAAGCGGTCTCGTGGTCGGGATGCATGAAACTAGGACGGGGTTAGATGATTCTTTAACATCAGATTTGTATTGTTGCTCACGGTTTGGTGCAGAATTCTTGTTGTTATGCACTCGGGACCTCCATTCCTCACTTGTTGTCGATGTGGACAGTAGGTCATTGGTAAAGTAGTTTTCATAAYTGTTAACTCAATGGTGTATACATTTTTAGATTAAAACACTCATTCCAATCGTGTGACGTTTAGGCTGCACATGCCTCTTCTATGTTGGATACTATGGACGAGGTTGATGAGTGTGTGGAGAGCTCGCAGGACCAAATCCCAATGGAGAAGGAAGTGCATAAACCCTCTATTCCTCAACTTCCTATTACGGATATTGCTGTTGAGGTTGGATTGAGCAATTCGGTTTTGGTTTCGGCTCGGGTTCGGATGTTGTTGACCGAGTTTGTGAGATGACTTTGTTTTTTAATGTTTGTTTGAATTGAATTTGTGTCCAGAAGTGTGTTTAGGAGAACTAATTTCAGTCGTGTTTCTTCAAGTTGCACTTGCGACCTCCACACTGGATCCGATGGACGAGGTCGACGAGGGTGTGGAAAGCTCGCAAGACCAGTTACCTGTTGACATTACAGACATYGGACATCTTTCAGCTTCTCAAGCACGGATGGTGGATATGCCTATGGACAATCCCCCTCAGGTTCYAGCAATCATGGACGACCGGCCGAGGGTGAGTTTAGATAATCTAATTCGCGATCTGGACAGAGGTATAGATGATCTGTACAGGAGGGGATTGATGTCCCCTGCCCACTCTTCTTGTACGTCGACAGGAGATGATGTCRAACTCCTATTCATCTCACCTTCACAACATACCATARAGCAGTGTAGAAACGGTCGCRAGRATGGTGAGATAAGCTCTACATCAGAGTCTGATRAGGACCTTCTCATATTCTGCTGTGGCCATTACAGATTGATGACGTCGATTTGCTTATGCTCCAATTGAACATCATTGAACCTACGTGTCTAATGATGATATTGTATTGAAGAACTGTTTCGTACTTGACCTCCCGTTCTCCTTCTAAATTTGTTGTGCGCATACTTTCACACATGCTATTTCAAAATTAAAGTGCGATTCSTATACGTCTCGATGTTGTGCAGCCAACTGAGCAGATTGACTCTATGGAGACATCACCTATGTCTACTTCATCGTCYTTAAAGGAGGTCARGCCATCAACAYAGGTTTCTGTCGATGARGATGTAGAGGACGAGTCTGRGCATTTTATCCCAGGAYTCAAGGAGGGTGCGTTGGAGGATGACATTCGGAGATCACARAAGATCGACACTATCGCAATTATCACAAGTCTSAGGTTGACCACCTCARACAATTCCCGATTGCATATTCCCCTGTGCAGGTTGGTGCCCATGCCCATGGTCCGGCCAACACTGACATGCGACTTGACTTTGTTGGAGAACCAATTCAGCAATGGTTACTGATCCGCAGATTGAGCGCCATTGGAGCCTTTTCACGGTGCCTGAGTTCACCCTAGAGAAGTTGCAGATGATAGCTACTACGAATGTTCCTTCCGCTTACAAAGTGAGGTGGCTGAAATGGATGAACTCGTCCGCTCCATCTCGTGAGGCACGACGACTCCCACCTCGTCCTGCAAACGAGGAGAAACTACAAACATTTCTCGCAAAAGCTTCCTGGTATGCGGGGGTAAGTTCATGATCCTCCTCGTCCTGGCTCCTGCRTATGTCCATTTTGGTTTTCATTTATTATACATGATTGCAGCTCTTACTGTTTTGCGAGTACTAAAAATTGACCTTTGCATTTGTAGCTTGAAGAAGGAGCAGTTGAGATGTTTGAGTCGATTTTGCGTCGAGATAATCTCTCCGTAGACATGTCCGTTGCTGGCGAGCCTGAGAAGTTGGTTGATTATTTAGAAGGCTGGAGAATGAAGCTATGGGAGCATGCATACACGGGCGTATTCAAAGGCAACAATGCCTACAAAAAGTCTGACTCCTTCAAGGACTACAAAGGATCCATTCTCGCCGTTAAGCGAATCATTTTCAGGTACAGTAGTCCCACACTTCAATGGATGCTGAAAATGCATCATGAATAATCAAATTTTGTTTGAGTCATGCTTGCTGCTTGCATTTGTTTTACACGGGACAGATCTTTTGTAGAGTAATTGTATGATCAGAGGTCTTCATAAGCAGGTTGTTAGGGGTCGTCATGAATAACATGTACTGCCCTCATGAGTGAGTACCGCACAATGTCTTCGTGTGCACAGTTAGAATAGCTTGTTGTTTCATGTCCTCGCTGGTTTTCGGGACGTCCATCTTTGGAGACTAAAAATGTAATATCACAGGTATTTCAAGTTCGAACTGTACGCCAAGAAGGCGATTTCGAAGGCGGAACTGCATATATTTCTAAAAACGTGGTTGGACCAAAATTCCGCCGACACCATGTTTTCGCCGACGCAGACAAAGAACTGGACCAGCCCGCATCTCCAAGCATGTCCTTGGTACCTTGAGTGCAACTTCGGAATCACGCCGCCTGAAGAGCAGGCTCTGTTTCAGACTCTCAAGGAATCCAAAGTTGTATACACGGAGTTTGACGAATTTGCCGGATTGGAGCCTCAAGCGAAGAAACGCGCAATCAAGAAACGGGAGGCTTCCGACAAGAAGAAGGTTGAGCGCTGGGAAGAGGCAAAGAAAAAGACGGAGGATAACGAGAAGAAAAGGCTTCTTGCTGTGGCGGAGAAGGAGAGGGAGAAAGCAGAAAAGAAAGCAGAGAAGAAAGGGAAGAAGAGGAAGGTTGACACCCCAATACAAGAACCTGCTACCAGCACAGCTGATATGCCTGTTGGGTCTTCGGGTTTCTCTCTAACACAGGAGCGCTTGGTGCATGGACTGACACCAGTAGTTCAAACACTGAATCCAGTTCCCGACATTGATGAGTGCATTCTGAACTTGTCCTTGGCCATTCTTCCTGGAAATACTAAAGCCTTTGATGACGTCCGCGCCTTCCTTGCCATGGTAAAGTCTACCATTTTTTTACTTCTCCATTTCATTTTCATCCATTTCATCCAACTACTTTCATCCACTTCATCCCCCTATTTTCATCCATTTCATCCAACTCATTTCATCCATTTCATCCGACTAATTTCAACCGGTTCATCCAACTACTATCATCCAATTCATTTTCAGCTCCACTAATTATTAAACGAATGTTCATGACTTCATTCATTTTTTCCTAAAATTTTACACCAATTTCTTCTACTTTTTCACTAAATTTTGGTTGACTTTTTCATACTTCATCTTCTAATTTTTCACCATTTACTAATTTCCCTGCTCACCGCTCACCAATCCCTGTTCCCCGCTCGCCGCTCCCCACTCCCCGCTCGCATACCAGCAATCCCCGACTTCGAACGTGTCGTGTTCGTCGAGTTGTCGAGTTGTCAGGGCGAACAACTAGCGTTTCCGGTCCAAGTTCTAATTAACTCAAGAAAACCAAAAATTTAGGTTGCGACAGATGGGAATAACAAATGAAAACAAGCCTGTCAAACCACAAGTTACAATACACACAACACTTCCAGAGGTCTTCAAATCTCCAAAGTTTTGAGTCTTAAAGTCTTCCTTCACCCAAGAACTTGAAGAAAACCCAATTAGTTTCAAAAGAAACTCTTGTAAATAGAAGTTGCCTTCAAACTAGTACCATAGATGTTCTACAAGCTCAAATACTAAATGCTATAGCATTTTGAAAAGCTAATAAGATAATTTAAATCCTCTCCAAATCTCAAATCAATCCAACATACTGTCCAAAAATTATGGACAATCAAAGTCTCAACCTTGTCAATTGAAAGGCATCAGACCTCTCCTATCTTAAATTCTTATATCTCTTTCAATTTTCTTTCAATTCCCAATTTTTATAACTTTTTAAGAAGCAATTCTTACGAACTAAATTTATTTTAAGTTTCAAACCATCTAAACTACTTTTCAAAAACTATAGACAAGTAAAGTCTCGGCCTTCTTTTTCGAAAGGTAGCAGACTCCTTATTATTCAACAATTCATAACTCTTAACTTACAACTTCAAATGATTTGAGTCAAGTGTGTTTATAGAAAGCTAAAACAAACTTCTCTAATGCTTTAAAATTTCAAAAAAAGAAAACAAAATTATAAACTGTGGTGGTCGCTTGAATTTTTGCTCTTCTTCAGAGGATGGCAGCATACCCTCCTCTACTCACATGCTTGTAACTCCTCACTCACAACTTCAAATCAAGCAAAATAGATGCCCAAAGAAGCGTAATTTTATAATGTAAAAACCCTCAAATTTTCATTATCAAATTTTTCATACAATAAGAGTTGTCGCCAATCAAAATTTTTGGCTCATTACACACATTCTCCATCAAAGCCCAAAAAACTTGCTCTCCCTTTTCTCCACACAAACCCCACTTGGAGGAGCAAGAAGATCCCTATCAAGCCTCTAGACCCCTAAGGTAAGTAGAACCAGCCCATATCCACCACACACGGGCCTCCAAACAACCATTGGCCCAAAGAAAAACACCTAAAGGTAAGTTTCTGTTTAACTTCTAAGGTCAATGAACACTCTAAGGTCAAAATCAGGTAGTAAACTACTTCTAAACTCCCACTCTTTTATTTCTAACACACAAATATATTATCAAAAACTTATATATTATATTAAACTCCAACCTTCATCCAGTAAAGGTAAAAATTGAAGTCGATGAAGAGTACCACTCCCTCTGCAAGAACTTGAGGATGCATCTAATAGTATTGGCCAAGTAATCTGCATGTTCGGCCTTAGTTAAAGAATTCGATGGCCTTTTAAACCAACGTTGATGGCCAATGCCTTCTATGTCTGACCTCCTCATACTAAAATACTGGTTCTCATTTAGGCCCTCGTAGCTTGCTTCTAGTTCAGACTTCACATCTTGTGACTCCATAAAAACCCTCAAGTTCGACATTTTGCAATCGAATTCCAAACCCTAAACCCAAATTCTAATACTCAAATAAATACGTCAAACTGATGAAGTTTGTTTAAGGCTTTCACCTTAAAAACAATTTTATAACTAATAAGAATCACCTTGAAGCTAACAGAAGCGTCATCGGTAAGTTTCTCCTCCGAATCAAGAATCTTCTAAAACGTATAATATACATGTATTTATAGTACGACAATGGCACCAAGAACAAAAATTGATCCAAAGATCATATCGAATAGACTCCACAATATCATCACTACCAAATCCATTGACTCCATCTATGCCAAAACGAATGCAGATCGATGCAATTTGGTTCAAGCCCTTGAGGCCTTGACGGAGCAAGAAAAGAGGGGCCAATATAAAAAAAAGATTATATCTCTGCTGCGGAAAACACGATCACAAAATTGATGGCTACCCAAATAAACAACGACAAACGCTACAAATTTGAAGTACGAGTATACAACAGGAAAATAAGAACATCTAGCTACAATAGGGACTGCGCGGTTCAATTCTACACATTTACCTACAACTTCAAGTCTTATCCTATCTACAAATCCTACACCTTGTTTTATTATACCAATATGCTTACGTCCAGAAAAAATTGAAAACCATGCTTTGATAGATGAATGATGTATCATTCAGGAGCCTTAACATGTTTCATAGATGAATCATTTGCCAAATTGCACAGAATCCCTTAAGTCCAAATTAAAGACAATAGTTGTATACATTGAGGTTATTGATGAAATACCACGTACTATCTTTTGGCAATGTCAGTCATGAGACAATTTCTTTTAAAACTGTGTCAAAAGACTACTATAGCCATATAATTTACAATGTTATCCATTCTCATTCTAGCTCGATTATCTTAGAACATTATTGGCTTCAAAAATATAACCTTCAAATTGATTGATTAGACCGTAATATTACTTTTTTCTAAAAGATCTTTATTTTTAGAAACTTCTTTAAAATCTAGAGCTCCTCGTCACCAAAAATTCAAGAAACCACTATCTATAGGAACATGGGCATTCATGCAAGCGGAAAAGACTGACACCACATTTGCAATTTATGCAACTCCAACGGTTAGCACAAGCACCAATGTAGCAATACTTCCGGAACACTACGAGGATTACCAAAATGTCTTTGAAAAGAATAATGCGGATATATTGCCTTAGCAATAATTAAATGATTGTGCCATTGATCTTGAGAAAAATGCACAACTACCATTTGGACCTATCTACAATTTATTTCAAGACGAGCTCATTGCGTTAATTCGTTAAAAGGAATATTCAGAGGAGAACTTAAGAAAAAACTTCATTTGACATTTAAGAATTTTGTCTAGTGCTCCTATTTTGTTCATGACAAAAAAAAGATGGATCTATGCAAATGTGTGATTGTGTATTGATTACCAAGGTCTCAACAAAGTGTCAATCAAGAATCAATATCCATTACCATTGATTGGAGGCTTACTTGATCAATTTGATCAAGCAAAGATTTATACCAAGATTTATTTAAAAAGAGCATAGAATCTCGTTTAAAAAAAAGATGATGAATAGAAGATTTTTTTTTAACAAGGTATGTACACTTTGATTACAATGTTATGCTTTAGTTTTGGTCTAACACGTGAGCTAACCATCTTTCAACATTTGATTAATGACATATTTGAGAATTTTTAGAAGTGTTTGTTGTTTGTTATTTGGATGACATTTTGATGTACTTTAAGTATGAGAGAGAGCATGAAAAGTACGTAAAATTAGGCAACACCAAAGACTATACGCAATGTTCAATGTTTTCTTGGTTTTGCAAATTTTTATCGAATGTTTATAAAAAGAACTATTCATAGATTGCAGCGCCCCTTACATGGCTTACTTGTAAGGATAAATTAAATTGGAGTCAAGAGGCAGAAAAGGCCTACCAAGCATTGAATAAACCATTCACTACGATCCCAATATTGACCCATTATGATTTTTCAAAGTCTTTTTTCATGGAAACAAATCCCTTAGACTTTGCTTTGGGAGCAGTTTTATCACAATTAGGAGAAGGTGGAAAACTTCACCTTGTTGATTTTCATTCAAAGAAATTCAATGCTGTAAAAATCAATTACGAGATTCATAATAAAGAGCTATTTTTTATAGTAGATTCTTTCCAAGAATGACAACATATACTTGAAAAAGCGGCTCATCAGGTGATAGCATATACTGATAATAAAAACCTTGAGTATTGCATGTAAACTTGTGTCTTGAATCGTTGTTAAGCTTGTTGGAATATGTCTCTCTCTAGATTTGACTTTGGGATACAAGCAAGTTTAGGATATCCTGGTCAAAAATCAAGGAACAAGAATCAAATAATTTTCAAGAATCAAATTTTACAAATAAAAATGAGAGTAGTATTTTAAGATCATTAGTTTTTGTTAGAACACATATAATCATACTCTCTTTGTCCCAAAATGATCTTTTTGTTAGACAAAATATTATGGATTAAGGTTGAAAATAACATTTTGTAAATTTTTTTTGAGTTGTTAGTAGAGTATGATGCACTTCGCTTGTCCTAAAAATTTCAATCTCAAATAAGTTGTCAAAATGTGGTAGTGACTTTTTGAAAAGTGGGATTTTGGAATCAATATAATAGAGCACCAGTGGCCAATCATTTGTGTAGTTTCCGCGCTCTGTGGTGCATCACATTTGACTTCTTGCACCCTTTTGCCTTGTTCCAACAACAAACAATGACACATCACCCAACAATAAGAGAAAGGGAGCCACTGCGCAGGTTCTTCTGGAAATAACTTCTAAACCATTAGCTTCAAACCCGACATCACCTCCCAGGGTTAACTAGTTAGATAATGCCACCTCATATCAAGCTTATTAAATTATTAATTGATTGTATGGGCCCAGCTATCCCTTGTCATGATGGCCGCATTCAAAGATTTAGTACAATGAATTCATTTTGCGGATTATACTCCATGTCACACAAGGAAAATCATTTTGCGACAAAAAGCTAAGGCCTATAGGAAGATCATTTTTACTATTTTCAATATTCAAAGCTTACTAATTATTTAATTTTTTATTTTCAAATTTATTAGGATTCAATAGCTGATATCATATTAATAAAAAAATATAATATGTAAACAAAAGATTTTTACCATGATTTTTTTTCTATCTACTACTTGACAACTCATCTTTTATGTTTCAAATTTGAAATCCAAAAAAGTCTTCAATTTTGAATTCCTTTTAGATGTAGCCCCTCATTGCGTTATTTATTTTTATTTGAAAAATAAGAAAAAAATATTTAAATATTTCATATCAAGTTACAAATTTCCAAAATTGGCTATTAAAACATAATAAACTAGAAAAGTGATTTAGAAATTATTTTTGACAAAAAAATCCATTCTTTTTTTATTCATGAATCCCAAAGTCACAATTTGACATCATTCTTGAATTAGAATCAGGACAACAAAACTTGGCCTTGATAAAACATTTATATAAGTTGTTTGTACATTTCAATCACCTCAGTTTAAGGGTCATATTCAATGCTACATCTCTCTCAAAATCACATTTGTAGTGAGAATTTGTCTTCAAAATTGAGATATTCATTTCTTGCTGGATTGTGACAATAAACATGGGGTATTCCAAGCTTGCTTGAACCATTTGGCATTATATATTGACGTGAAAAACAGCAAGGTTTGTCTAATGCGTTATCTAGATGACAAATTTTTTATTTCCATGGAAGACAAAGCAGCATGTGATCAATAACGCATGACACTTTTGAAGCTTGAATGCATATATTTACAAGCAACTTAGATCTCGGCTCAAGTTGATTCTAATTTTTTAAATAAGGTCAGAACAACTTCTGTCTAGAAAACATTTCCGTTTGATATCAAGCAACGCCTTCTTAATAAGACTGAAGATTCAAGTAAATTCAAGATTGAAGACAAGCTTCTATATTTTGAAGAACGCTTGTACATTCTTAAAGGACCTCTGTGCCTCTAAATCTTGCAAGCTCGTCACAACCTTCCAATCGTCAAACATTTTGGACTTTGGAGCTCATCTCTTGATAACTTTTGGTGGCCTCAGATGTAGAAGACTATTACAGAATTTGTACTTTCATGCAATATATGTTCTCGTTTCAAGAATCCTAGACATCGGACTTATAGATTCCTACAACCACTACCAATTCCAAAATAACCATGGTCATGTGTTTCAATGATTGGTTTTCCACCTTCATTGGGGTTTAACGCCTAAAGAACCAAACTACGTTTTTTTTACAACATAGCGATTTTGGGCAGCTTACTACAAACGGAATTTTAATTTTATCCTTTGAAATTTTCACACAATATGTGTCTAAGGAATAGCTTTAAGGGAATTAAGGCCTAACCATTTTTCATGACTTTTGACTACATGATTAAAACGTTACTGCATGAAATGTAATTTTTAGTGGTTGGCGGGCAACCCGGGTAGATATGGAAAAATGACTTTTTTCAAAAATAAAAATTTGAATTTTTTTTTTTAGATTTATATATATACATGGAAAGCTTTGAATTACTCCATTTTGATCAACAAGTCAAAAGTTATGAAGATTTTTTGTTTGCGGGCAATTATGGAATATTTGAATCTCTACGCTAAAATAAACTTTGAAGTCCTTTATTTAATTTGTTTTTTAATAATTTTGAAAACAAATAAAAACATTGGGTGTAGATTGTTTATTACAACAATGAAAATAATGGGATTGGCATTTTTCAATTTCATAAATAAAGTGTTAAAAATTTAGAATTTGGAATCATCCTCTACTTCTTTGAGTTCTTTCTACTTACCATTATTTTCCTACATGTTGTACAATTCCAAATGAATTGAAAAGAGTTAAAACCATTTTTGACATTTTTCCATACAAATGTGGCCTTTTGAAAAGCAATTGCCTGGATTTTTGGAGGGATAAAAAAAAAATTTATGTCACTTTAAATGCACATATCTTGCAATCCACAAGGCAAAAAGATCTGAGATTTTTGCTACATTTTTCCAAAGTAGTTTACGACAAGATCCTACGGTAATATGTGTCCAAAAATGTTTTTTTTCTAAAATTTGCTACCTGCACTAGAAATGACAGTTTTGGAGCGTTTTCGGTGAAAGCATAGTAAAAAAACTTCAGGGATTGATACTATTTGTGTAGAAGTAGACCCATTTTCAAAGATGACACATTTTATTCCATGTAAGAAAACAATCACATGTAGAAAACAGTTTGACTCTTCATAGACAATATTTATTGCTATCATGGCCTACCCAATGATATTGTCTCTAACCGTCGATCACAATTCATCTCCAAATTTTGGCAAATGCTATTTGAAATTTTGAAAGCAAAGATCAAGCTTTCATCAACATTCCATCCACAAACKGATGAACAAATGAAACAAGTAAATCAAGTCTTGGAGCAATATCTTTGATGTACCATCAACTATTAGCAAGATGATTGGACATCTTTGATGCCACTAGCCGAATTCGCATAGAACAACAGCATGCACGCATCTACACACCAAAATTGATATGCTACCAATTTTGAGAGCATAAAGTCTTGTAGAAAAGGGTTTTGCAACACATTTGAAATAATTGTACTCAACAATAAAAAAAACATCTTAAAAAAGCTTCAGTTCGTTACAAGGAATCTACTAATGTAAGAAGAAAGGAGCAACCAGGCTTGTCTATCATGACGTGACTTTGGCTTTCTATGTTATAATGTCCGTCACGTCGGGCCATGATACGCCGTGATACGTCATGATTCTGTCATGATTTTATAAGAAAACTCACAACTTTAAGCCTAAATTAAAAAATTAAAAAAAAAATTAAATTTTTATTAATTTTCTTTTAGCAATCATGGATGGAAAATCAAATGTATCACTACTATTAAACATGTTAGCCTAATTTACGTTATTCTTCCTAAATGTTTTTATCATATCCCATCAAAATAATGAAAATATTCCATCATGAAGGACTTTAGGAGTTACATCACGTCATGATATCCTAACATCGTGACATGACGTAACTTGGATAATTGTGAGCGCTTATTTATCTACCCTTCGTAAATATGCGGACACAATCCGATTTTCAATTCTAATTTCGACTAAACAGGTATTTAGTGTCGATCCACTATGCCAAAAATGTAGTATATTTTCTGGAATCTAATCTTATTCAACTAAATCCAAGTTCGAACACCAAGGAATGAACTTTGTAAGGCTAGCGTAATGTGCTCAAAGGTCAAAATGTACAACTTTATAAAATCCAGAGTCTTATTCACTCTTATTCCCACTAAAACCCAAGGTGTCACTCAAGCTGTCCATTAATAAATGCTATTGACGGATGTATGAAGTCACAGTCCTGTCTAGTGAGCTACAGGTTCGTGACAATAGTTTTGGGACAATAGTTCAATGTCGACTGAATTGTGATGAATGCATGTGCAATGCAGGACTTTTGGACTTTATAAGTAATAGTATTAGTATTTAGCAAACAAATTACGGTTAAGGGTCTTAGTACAACTTACAATAGTCCGCACACCACAATCAAGGACAATAGGGCCAAACACGTGCAAATTAGTATGCACTAATACCTACAGTACACAAAATCCAAACTTACAACATGCATATGCGATTTCAATACATCACTCTAATAACATTGATGCAAAACTCTTGTTCAACTTTAATGCAACACGAAAGAATTTTAGACTTAAAATCAAAGCTATGCCGGGTGCTTTTTAAAATACTTTAATTTCTATCAACTTCAAAACTATCAAAGCCAAAGCTTCGTTGTCCCAACAAGACCTAGAAAAACTGGGACTTGAAATCTTTGGTTCTTATGCAAAGTCTTTTCAAAAGACTCAACATCAAGACCCAAAACATGGACCTTGAAATCTTTGGCTCAAACTCAAAGTCTCTCCAAAGATAGAATAAATACAAAAAAAAACTAGGGCTCAAATGTCCCAAACTTAAAATGCCAAAAATTTGGCACTACACAATAAGACAATAAGAAAAGAAGAAAAGGTTTGTGAGAGAGAAGAATGAGTGCCCTTATATACTCTTCTAAGGGCACCTTCTTCCTCTCTCTTCCTAGTGGTAATCTTACCATTTTGAGATTTTCATCTCTAACTTCTATTTTTCTATTTTTCTATTTCTATGCTAATCAGTTTTTGTAACTTTTGAAGATTAACTCCAAATCACAAACGGATTGTGCCATTGGTTTTAGAAGGCCATTTAAGATCTATAGGGATTTTCCTTCCATTTTTTCATACGTTAAAAGCTCATTGAAACCTAATGCCAACTTAACGACCAAATTGGGTAAAAATCCAATTTTTGGAGGATGATTTTTCTAAGAAAATTAACTAGCCTAGAATTTTAAATAGATATGAGGCAGTAAGAAAAGACCTAAGTTCGACCTCATTCCGATTCCGTATGCTCTCGAGTTGCCAATCAACTCTCAATGTGAACTTGAAAACTGCAAAATTTTGGAGGATGTTGCTTATTCGGGCACAATGTCTTGAAACTTGTTAGAGATTTTTATTAATATACAAAAAGATATCTTAATTTTTAGTGAGATTTTATTGCACTCCAATTAATTTCCAAGAATTTACCATTGGGGGTTATTGCGATTAATCATCTAGAAAGGCATTTTCTGGATATCAAAAATTCCAAAACTTTGTGTGGGACCTTCTATGGAATCCCACAAAAGATACGTAAATCCATCACCAAACTCTATATATTCATCGAAGGAGAATAAAATGTTGCCGTAACCTTTAAGTACCGGGTTTTAGGGAATCTCCCAAACAAAGAGGAATTTGGGCAAATCAATTTTGCCGATGAGTTACAACCTTCTATAAGTCCTTAGAAAACCATCCTTTAGTCATAAATGCCCGCCGCCTTTACGCCACAAGTTTATACAACCTCCAAGCTAATAGTTGGTTTTTTACAAAAAAAAGAATCATCAAGTATCTTGAACTATCCATTAAACTAGGTTCTAGGATTCTCACTAAGTCCTCTTAGACCAATTTTAGCTAGTCTCAGTCACATTCATGGTAATAGGGCTATTTTGGATATTTCTACAAAAGGTTGATATTTATTGCATTTTGGTGATTTCTAACATACTAATGTTCAGATAAATTTCAAATTTAATTGGGAAACATTTAGAACATGTCCAAATGCTATATGCATTACATGCTTTTTGAGGCTCAAGGAGTGCTGCGAGTTCCCTGCTGCATTCCTGCTTTCCCGCAGCAGCCTGACGAGGCGAAGCGACTGCCACGTCAGATTTTTTTTTTTGTAGAAAAAAAAAAAAAACTTTTTTTTTACATTTCAGGACAATTTTTTTTTTTTTTTTTTTTGTAATTATTTTTCTGACAGCAGCCAACCATTCCATCACTGCATTGAGAACAACAAGGGGAACAAGCCTGAAACGGCCCTTAGCAGCCTCATTTCTCATCTAATGGGTACGTCACATCTCCATTTCGGTTAAACACTAGTTTTTAGGCTTTTTGTATATTTTTACTAATTTTATTTTACAAAAATTGCAAAAAAATAAAGCACGAGTCCCATGTGACGAATATGAGACTTACAACAAGTCAACAATCCTAGGAGCAATCGAATTTTCATGTAGGCAATAAAGTGTAGCTACTACGACGCAACATCAAGACTTCTAGAGCATGTGATAAACGTGACTATTGCAGGATTGGACAGTTTTGAATTGAAAAGCAAAGTAATGATGTTACATATTGGTTGGAACTACCTGCATCCATGAAGGTACATTCTGTTTTTCACACTTCATTTTTAGAAACCTATAAGGAATCCAATTTTCTTGGTAGAATTCAAGCACCGCCGCCTCCTATATAGATAGATGATTGCCAAGAATATGAAGTCAAGGATATTTTAGATTCAAAGATTCGACGAGGTCAAATAGAATATCTCGTTCATTTACACGGGTATCAGATTAGTGAGCTCATGTGATAACCAACCTCCAACTTAATAAATGCATCTTTGAAGATTCAAGAATTCCATCCTCAACAACAAAAAAAACAAGATCCAACTTATAAAACTTATAAAACAATCCTTTTTTTTGGCACATCCCAGCTTTTGGTCACTTGTTTGATTCCTTTCCGTCACTAAAATTGTTGCTTACAATCTTGTCTATTTTTGTGTCTATTGTTGTGTCTTTTTTGCTTTATCCATACTATTTCTTATCCATGGAAAAGTGAGGTATTGTCTATCACTTCAATTACTTTCTACAGCCTCTAGTTTTCCTTTATATTGAAGTGTACAACATTCAAGTTCCTATCTAGTAAGCATCATGCATCCTCCCTATTTTCCATCAACACTTGGTCTCATTGTCACGGTGTTCTCAACGTCTTCTAGATGCTTTCAACAATTTCAAAGAGGTGAACTTGCACAATTTTTTTCCACATTCTCATCTTTACCTTATTCTCTCCTTGCTTGATTCAAATTCTGCGTTTTGCTTCTATCCCTTTTAATCCTAATTCCTACTCCTGATCTGAAAACCCTAACAGCAAGGAAAATTCGACACCTCCGCTTGGAACATTACACGGAAAAATCACAAAACAAGAAGAAGATCATCTTCCAAGAAGTGCTCATTCATATTGTCTTTCTTTTTTCTACACTGAATCATATTGAGCAGATAATTTTAAAATATTTGATGGGAAAAAAAGGACTTTCGCTTGTGGACTTGAGAGACCTTGGTTTCTCAAGTAAGGCCATATTCGTTATATTGAGACTTTTTGCAGATTTTGAGACACAATGCTAGTTATTGGAAAATTCATTCAAGAAAATAGTAATGGAAACCAAAAATACACAATGCTCAAATAGTGACCCTATAATGACATTCTAAAAGTTGGTGTTGTTACCTATTTATAAAAAATACCAATAAAGAGATAAAGCGGTTTATCTTTGAGTCGAAGATCAAAATGAGACTGCAAAAGATCTCAATATAACGAATATGGCCTTTAGTCTGATCACCAATGAATGGTCAATTGACTCAATGCTAGAATCAAGCTTGGAAGGCTTTGCTTTGGATCTGAACCGAGCAAAGCACAAGACAAATCATTGAACAAAATTGGTCGCTCCATCGCAGGACAAGTCTCACCGATTGGATGTCTCTTTGTCTCTTCCGAAGCTTTGCATTTTCTTTAACACTCTCATTGATTACATTGATTATCTTTTATTATGTCTTTGGTTTAGTCCATTGCGAGTCTAGTGAGCTCAATTGAATGCTGCAGGTTCAAGTTTGATTGATTAATGTGCAAAAAATTAATGTGGTTTAAGCTAATGAAAACATTCTAAGTGTAGTTCAATTATCAAAATAGTAGCAATTGCAGACTTTCACAGTTGCAATATGCACTCTTCTGTACCAAATACGGTATGCACACAAGTTTAGGGTTGTACTATGGTATGTGCACCCTAGAAACATCAAAATGAGATTAAGAAAGTCTTTATTTACTTTCTTTTGGGGGGCCTCTTTGGCAAGTGAATGGAGGTTCAAATGCATTTGACCATGTCGGTTTCGGACACTGCATGAATGAATTTTGAATTTTGAAAGGATTGATTGAATTAGGCTTCCATCGCTTTTGGGTAAGGATTGTGGTAGATTGTGTTTGACTTATTTTTGAAAATGATTTGACCCTTTCAATTGTTTTTCTTCATTACCTTGGTGATATAAAATTTGTTCAGATTGTAGTACTATTTTTTGTAGTATAAACTATCAGTTGGTCATTTTTGAAGCATGAATCTTGGCTCTATAGGAGTAAAACTTAATTTTATGATAGACTTTTCTCACATTGTTTCTCTTTGTGCAAGAAGCATAATGCAATTCTATTTGTGCTGAACAGATATTCACTACTCACTTACTACAAAGTAACTAAAATTTAAAGAAGTTGACTTTTAATATCCATTAATTCAACCAGAATGAATAAAAATAAAATTCCTTCTATTTGAAAGGTTCTAAATATCTTTCAAAGGTCTGGGCACACAATTGACTTTGGTACTATGTATTGTATTGCTCAAGGGAATTTATACTTATGCATTGGGCCTTTTCCATGTTTCAGGCTTTCACCATGCACCACAGGTTCCCGTCCGAATCATGTACTGAGGAGAGTGATAGCCAATTACCTCATTCTCCTCAGGGTTTTCTACAAATGCTTTATGTATAGGGCAATGCTCGAGAAGGAGGGCATTTGGGAAATAATGGGCCGACAAGGAGGGCGGAGCCCGACAAGGAGGCCTGTTATTTCCCAAAACGCCCGACGATGAGGAGTCATTGCCCGACGTAAATCACAAACAGAAGGATGAAAAATCAAGGATGAAAAATCAAAGTTGGATGAGTAATGCATAATGCCCAATTACCAAGAAAACCCGAGCAATTAGGCATTACGCCTCAGAACCCTCCCCGCAAATGTACGGGGAAATTCCTGGGAGTGGTTTACGGACAGAATGATAGTGAGAATATGGACACTAATACTACCGAGACAGAGCTTGGCAGAAACAACAATCCTCAACATGACACTTTGTAAGAAGAAGAAATCCAAGCCCTCCCTCCAAAACGTGCCAGGATTTCAAAGGAAAAAGGAAAAAAACAAAGAAAGGAGGATCTACCTCCACGTCCATCCCAACTGATGGTGTTGAAATTGATGAAGTAGATAGAAGAAAGCAACGAACGAGGCTCAAACTGGAAAGAACATTGGATTGTCAACCTCATTCACTTGAGGGGTACAATGCATGACAAATTTAGTGGCATGAAAAAACAAGGTTTGTTTACATGTTCAATGATTTTTTTCAATTCATAATATTTCTTTTAATTTTTTTAAGTAAGACTTTAGGTTCTTAATAATACTAGAGAGGTTAGACTACTCATATGAATTCCAAAACATAATCAAACTCTGACTATGGTTGTTATATTCTAGGTGTGGACAATTGGGGGTTTTGCATACTTACCTAGTTGCAGCTTGCCCCGACTTCGATCGTAGCAGTGATGCCTGTCGAAAGAAGTGGAAGAAAATTTATGATGATTACAAAGTTGAGTACACCACCAAAGGTATATCTGGTAATGATAGGTCTACCAAATGTAAGTGRTATTCTTTGATCAATGGCTACATACATGACCGTGCTAATGTTTACAAGCACGCTCATGCCAGTGCTTAGGATCAGGATCCTAATAGTGTGCAGGAGGAAAGTCATGAAGTTTTAGATGACAGTGCCTTTTGTCTTCAACCTACGCCAAGTACTTCTCAAACTCCTATTGGGAAAAAGACTGATAAGATCACAACACAAGAAGCCATTGCAGAGATGGTAGAACATTCTAAGAGCAACCCCACCAGTGAGTTCCGTATCCCTAAAAATTTAGGGAGAGGACCTCAAGTACAGATAGGGATACAGAACCTTCACCGCACCAAGCTTTTCCGCATTCTGTATCCCCAAATTTTACAGAAGTCTCCAAAAGTTGCGCCCTAGTTCTGTATCCGGAGCCTCCTTTTTAGGATTCGCGAGGTCTCATCTGTATATGAGGTCTCGAAATAAAGTAGGGAAAGGGATACGGAAGACCTGGTGGGGAAGCTCTAAGAGGATTGCAGATGTATTGAAGGAATGAGAAGCAGGAAAACTCTTCCTTCTGCAAGGAACGCTTGCCACAATGAATGACTTCGTGAAGAAGTTATAGCTGATCACATGTCCCCTGATTTTTCAAAGTTTTTTTTTCCATTGTTCATTGTACTACTTTAAGGATTATGGAACTGATGCAGCAGGGGTTTGCTAATTCATTTCTTTACGTATTTCTGAACTGCATGTGTTGCTTTTAAATTCTTCTCCTTTCAAATCAGCAAAATATTCTCCATGATGAATTGGGTGATATGTTTGACCATTCCTAAACTTGGAAGGCTTCATAATTTTCTGTTAAGTTCATGTTAAAATACACAGTTGAAATTTTGATGCATTCAGCCTTCAGTACTTGTGCTCTAACTTCTGATTTGTGATTTGTGATTTCAATATTTCATGATCRTGAGCTTTGGAACAGCAGAAACAAAATTTATTTCTATGGCATACATAAATCAATATAAAACATATATAATACTGAAGTTTATACTTATGCTTAATCATGTAAGGAACTGAAAGTTCTTTCGGCTGCCACCTATATATTATGAATACGGTGGTATGTGATAAGAATAAAAGTGTCTAAATACTTTTTTCAGTACAAAGTATATTGCCCGAGGCCCCAAAATGTGGTGTCAACAAAACTTTGAAGTTGAAGAAAACCTAATTGAGTTTTTATTTTTAGTAATTTTTATTTATGGTAGATGCCTGTTAAGGTCTAGCTTTACCACCAAAAATCCGATCTGGAAAACAAATGACTATGATTTTTCTACTCAAGTTTTTGTGCAAGGTTATCCTTTGTAATCTTGACATTTCCTAGTATTAAGGGCTTCAAAAAAATATACACTAGATCTTGGAGACAAAATCGCTTAAAAAATTCATTTAAGAAAATTATAAAGAAGATTTTGAGAAGCTATGAAATGATTGGGGTTGTACATACTGGGCCCTATAACCTCATATATTTTGATTGACAAACCTTGTAGAGTCACCATGCGAGCAAAAGTTATGAGGAATAA
Organism: Pleurozium schreberi; assembly: GCA_006891605.1. Taxonomy (NCBI): domain Eukaryota; kingdom Viridiplantae; phylum Streptophyta; class Bryopsida; order Hypnales; family Hylocomiaceae; genus Pleurozium; species Pleurozium schreberi. Next base: position 72,566 of record VACF01002102.1, on the reverse strand, counting down.
ACCACCTGTCCAAGGGCAAAAGGACAAAAAATACTCTATCACATTCTAATTTTATCCATAATCGGTATACAATTAGAAAGAGATATCACATTTTTGCAATACTATGTTGCATGTAAAAATAACATGAAAGAAGTACATGGGGGTCACATGAGCCAAAAGAGTGGATTCTAAAGCTTTACAATTCTTTAGTATCACATTTAAATGCTACGGAGTACGTACTGTGACATAACAGAGTGAGTACAAACGGGATGGCTTCATGGTTGCGACTTCAGAGAACAGAGTATGTGACATTATAGAAGGTGATATTAAAGAAGTCAGACTGTAGCCAAGGTGCGATTGTGGAAACTTTGCAGGAAACCAAATCGATGTGTGAACGGGTGAACTTTGCAACGGATGTGATATTAGTAGGTGATATTAGAGAAAAGAGGTTTCTTTGTTCTTCAGGCTTGAACTTCGCAACACCAATTCAAGATTGTGCACTTCCATTTGAAGCTCGTCTGCAAATGCCGATCGCAAGAATCTTCATGTTTTCGTGCAATTTCGGGAAACTGTGCTTTTGAGACCTAGTGTTTGATTCTTCTCTCACTCTTTGCCAATTCTCTACACAATTGCATCGGACCTGGAGCTCCTGCTGCTGCCTCGCTAGCCTGTCAGAGAAAATAATTGCTGTGCTGTGTTGTGCGAAGAGCTTGGGACTGGAGTTGTCGAAGAGAATTCGGCAAGTTCCAGCTGAGGTTTATTCAGGTGAGCGCATTGTGGTCCTTTGTTCGGCAATTTGTAGGGACCCCTTGATGGTGTTCGAGTGTTCGAGTGTTTGGTGTTTGTTATTAATTTAGGGTTTAGTAAATTGGTTTGTGTTAATTTTGCAGAATTATATTATCAATATGATCGTGCGCTTAACATCGCTGGTGAATGACTTGGTTCAATGGTTGGATCTTTAATTTTTTTTGTTTTGAAATGCGGATGGCTATTTCGCAGCTATGGTTAGATTTCCCTGTTTTCGGTGTATTTTATGATCTTCGTTCCATGTTTTGATATGAGTTCTGCTGTGAGAAGAGCTTGGGCGTGGAGCTGTCGTAGTGAATTCGGCAAGTTCTAGCTGAGGTTTACGCAGTTGAGAGAATTGTGGTCCTTTGCTCGGCAATTTCGAGATACTTTTGGATGGCGTTCGAGTGTTTTGGCAATGATTTAGGGTTTGGTGAATAGGTTTGTGTTAATTGTGCAGTATTATATGATCTGTGTTGAAGACGACTTCGTGGATCAGTTAAAGAATCTCAGGCTCTTGCACTTTAGTGAAACTAATCTGTATCGTATCTGCATGTTTGTGGCAGTTCCTGTGGGGGAGAGCAATGGCGGCAGCAAGGTTTTGCATTTCCAGGTTAAGAACAGGAGCAGGGTCGGCAATTTCAAGGTGGGGTGATAAGAGTTCGAGGGCAACCGGGAGGATTCAACGTGGATGGACAGGAGGGGCATTTACAGCTGGTATTGCTATTACTGCAGCTCGCTCTGATTCCTGGACGGCAGCTACTGCTCCAGCTCCTGCAGATCCCGTTGTAGCTTCTGACCAAAAGTATGCGAATCCTGCTTCAGTAGAACCTCTCTAAAGCAATACTCTCTAAAGTAATAAACCTCTTTAAGGTAATATTGGTTGCCGATCCTGGCCTTGGCCTCATGCAAACGTTATTACTGTAAATGACCCTCCCTAATATAATTACCTCTCTACTGTAATATAGGCAGCCGGTCCCGRCCCTATTACTTTATAGAGGTTCTACTGTTGTTGGCCCTTCATCTTACAAGTTGCACGTATAGTCCTTTACTTTTTCTATGGGATTAGGTTATTGGCAACAGAGTCCTGGATGGCCTGGATGGCCTTTCAGCTTACTCGAACGATATGAGTGTCTCTTGTTCATGGTCAGGGTTTGTGTTGGCGCAGACCAATAGATGATTTTCATGTAGGGGGCTGCAAAACTGGCGAGTGGTATCARGTGCCTGAATTATCACTACGCGATCACTATTTTGTTGTGCCTTTGGATCATGGGAATCCCGACAGTTCTTCAATCACGATTTTTGTGCGAGAAGTTGTTGGAGGTACATCTCTTCCGATCATTTTTGCGTATCCCAAGAGTGAATACCTAGTAATTAGTGTGGTTCATTTTGCGGTTTAGTYTATGTATTGAAGGCTTTATGATCCTTTTAATCTGTACGACTCACGGAGATGATGAATTGTTCCTAATAGTGTTGCTCTTCACGACTTGCAGTTGGCAAAGAAGATAAGTTGTTGCCGTGTTTGCTATTTCTACAAGGAGGCCCAGGTTTTGAGTGTGCTCGCCCTACAGAGGCAGGAGGCTGGGTGAAAAAAGCTTGCGAGGAGTACCGTGTTATCCTCCTTGATCAGGCACTGATAAATAAGCTTCTCTTACTKTAGGTTGCGTTGTTTACGATGCCATTGTGCAAAAACAAGAAGGAAATGGCTAACAATTTTTTCAAATTTCACTTTCAAATTTTCACTAGATATGCATCCCTTACACCGAACATACAAGCTGAACATATATATAAATAGACTGGGAAGTGCATCTGTCCTAAGATGCTGCAAGGTCTCACTGTTGGATTTGAGTTTTGTGCTGGATGCTTGAGCATCACAAAGTGTTTAGTAGTTACCCAGCTGTTTCTGCAATCTGTTTTAAGAGTTCAAGGAAGTTGTGCTCATCTTTGTTTAGCTAACTATGTGTTTTGCTTACAGCGGGGTACAGGACTTTCAACACCCTTGACTACAACTGCTCTTGCCCAGTTTGCTTCKCCAAAGCAACAGGCAGCGTACCTTCGGAATTTCCGCGCTGACAGTATTGTCAAAGATGCTGAAATCGTCCGAAGCTATCTAGTTCCAGACGGCGAGCCCTGGTCTGTCCTTGGGCAGGTTAGTAATCTGACCTCTAAACTTGACTTGCCACTCTCTTTCTTGGTTTTCTTTTTGCGGACTTCATTTGCAGGTGACCGGTAGTCTATCGTGCTTGCCATTTCGGACATCTGGAAACGTGAATGTGTAGGCAGAGTGGTCTGATATAATGAAGCGTGGGCCCTTTTCAGAGTTATGGGGGGTTTTGTGCAGTGACATACTTGAGCATGGCTCCCCATGGCTTACACCATGTGTTACTCACTGGTGGACTTCCACCAATAGACGATGGCTGTACAGCGGAGGCAGTTTACCGTGCATGTTACAAGAAAGTCGCATTGCAGAATGCCAAGTTTTACAAGCGGTTTCCTGGGGATGCGGAAATTGTGCGATCAGTTGTTCTTCATCTTGCGCAATCTGAGGGAGGAGGGGTGGGTTCCTGAGTAGCATCTGCTCTATAGGTTCTTTTAATGTCCACCGTTTTGTTAATCTTTCGTTGAACCAACGTGAATCTTGTGGCACGAATGCAATTGGTCATGCTTAAAAACGTATTTTGTGAGCCCATCGGAACTGTTTCCTAACCATGGAACAGAAGCATAAGTAGATAAGCACTGTGACAATGTGAATTGGATCATGAAACTGGGAATGTTTATCAGTTTTAGCAAATAGAGCCCTACTTTCTGAAAATTGAATTTATGAAAGATATAGGAGCTAAATCTTACAGCTTATCTACTTTGCAACCTGCACACTTTGTCTTTGTAAGATGTCCACTTCCAAGTTTAGTGCTGAAGCTTTCCTCTTTCTGAAATTCTTCAATCAATTGTGRCTCTAATATTGCAGGTAGCATTGCCTTCTGGAGGATTTTTGACACCTCGAGGGCTTCAGCTGCTCGGTTTGACTGGGTTGGGGTCATCTGGTGGCCTTGAACGTCTACATTACCTGTGAGCAATGTTCGCTCRCCGTGTTGCAACAAGTAGCGAAGGCTTCATTTGAACTATCCTGTGACTGCCTACGAGACCAGTACATTCTGTATAAAAATTGTGTCCATCCGTCAATTCTGGCTTCTGCCCACATACAAGATATTATGAGTTCACGTTTCGTCTTTGCTTTAGAGCAGCTTTAGGAACAACCTTGACATCATTGAGGTCTAGTGTGGTCTAGTGTGGAAGTGATTTATTCCTTGTGCTGAAATCCTTTCCGACTTAATAATACGAGGGAGTATGACTCTTTTGGTATTTGTCTCTGTTGCAGCTTTGAAAGAGTTTGGGATCCAATTCTTGTGGATGGAGCTAAGGGAGCACTCAGCTATAACTTCCTTCGTGCAGTATGTTTCCCTCCTTTCGAATCGAGCATTGACAAACACTTCTCTTTGACTATGGCTTTGCTAATATGAGGAATATAGAAAATTTCAAATCTGAGGGGTGCAAAAGTTTGGTATTTAAACAACATTTGAAGCATACATGAGTTTTAAGATTATGACATTTTTAGGATTGACGAAAARCATTGAATATATGCAGATTGATAACTGGTTTGACTTTGATACAAACCCGCTGTACGCCATCATGCACGAGTCTATTTATTGCCAGGTATCTATGTCCGTTTCTTTGGCTCGTACTTGTTTGCTACATATTAGCACTGGATTGTTGTAGAGTCATCCTTCTATGCAGGATTARTTGGATTTTATAATAATCATGTTGCTTCGGATTGCAAGTTKACTAGGTGATGGGAATCAAATGAAGTTTCACATATTCTCGTGTCTTACGTTCTGTGGATYCTTATATGTTCTCAACACTTTTGGAATGCTTTTGCTGCATTTGATTCATSAAGGGTGTCGCTTCAAAATGGGCTGCACACCGTGTACGTGAGGAATGGGGCGAACAGTTCGATGCTGTGAAGTCTGCGTCAAACGGTATGCAAGTCCTCTTTACTGGGGAGGTAAGTTGAATCTGGCAGCACTTKTATTATTCTCGTATAAGGTCACTTCAGGCTGCACAGGTTGAAGTAACAAGCTTGAGATAACAATATTTAAAATTGAATCAACATCTTGTCYAAATTGGGCCTGGGATAACAAGTTTAGGATAATCCATTGCATTTATGTCTTCTTATGACGCATATGATGTAACAAGTGTGCAATCCACCCCAAAGAGGTAGCTTAAAACCTTGCTATCTCAAATAGCTTTTTAGCATGCCAAATAGAAGCCATGTAAGCCCACCTTTTCATGCTCATTCTTGTTACTTGGACTTGCGTATGGTTGATGTTGAATAAAACAAGGTAGCTCGAATAAAACATGATTTCTGCTCCTATCAAAGTGAATAATCAAACAAAACCCAAGAAGTCTATTTCTCCAGATTTCTTGCAACTTTTCTAATTGCTGGATTTTTCCAATTTGAACAGATGATCTTCCCATGGATGTTTGATGACATGGCAGCCCTGCGTCCATTCAAGGAGGCTGCCAACATCATAGCTGAGACAACTGACTGGCCTCCTCTATACAACAAGAAGCAACTGAATGACAATAAGGTGCGGGAACAAAATCTAAGGACAACTCTTACAGATCATAATGTAAAACGGTTAATTTCTTTCTGTTCTTTTTATTTCATCCTCCAAAGGTCATGTCGTGTGATCAAAATTAATAGCACTAGTCGTGTATTGAGTTTCTCAGTACAGCATCGCCACGAGATTTTTAACATGAGGCCTCCATCTTTGCCATCTCCGCAGGTACCTGTTGCTGCCGCGGTTTACTATGAGGACTTGTATGTGAACATTGCCCTCTCAGAGGAAACTGCCGCCCAGATTAAAGATATCCGGCTTTGGGTGACAAATCAGTTCCTCCATTCTGGAATTCGTGAGGATGGTGCTCTAGTTCTGGATCAGTTGTTTGGCATGCTCAAAGGCAAGTATCCCATTCGCTAGCTGCCACGGCATGTACATTAATGCTCCGCACTCTCAGCATGTGGCCCTAAATTATCTCGTGCTTTCTAATTTAGTTCGCTTTCCATGTTGGAAACTGATTATTAGAACAGCTAGAGAAGAATTCTGTTCTGGTGATTGCAATTGACAGTCGTTCCCAGCAACCAAGCCCATGTTATCTAATCTTGGAAGTTCAGCGACAAATTTTCTTCCTTTTGATTCTGATCATCGTTCTGTTCAAAAATGTGAGTTAAATGAAAGAGCATCACTTTTTGCATTTACCGCACTAACAGCAGTACTATGGAAGGTTCAATACTACCCTTGTTGAACTGAATCTTATTTTTGTGCATCATTAAGTTTTTCAAATGCTGTAATGCATAATTGTGTGATGGACATGTGGCAAGAATGAATTAATCAGTGTCAAAGATGCCAAAGATCCTTGTATCTCCAAACGCTTAGTGATCTTGTTTACTGTAGGGGGTGTCAGTGTTGCATATTGGTCTTTTCAGTAACTAGCTACTTGTAATCAAGGAAAGAGTATCATCAAAACTTGCTTTCCATATTAAAATTTCCTAAAATTTCACATGTAGGGGAACAATATACATTTTAAATATCATGTATAATTACACGCGTGCCCTATCATATATGAAGTCTATCTTTTTGAAGAACCTCACCTATACACCTTACAATAGTATTGTATGATGAAATTCCTTCCTTGATTCCTATTTTAAATAGAGCACATTAGATTTTAAGAAATGAAAAATGACCCTCTTCCTACATGTTTGAACATGTGCAAGAAATAACAATTTGGCCATGAAGATATTAAACAAGCTCCTAACTATATCCTAGAATCTACAAAATCATTAGATGATGGTTTTCTTTTACCTCTTTCCATCTCTTTTCTCATCTTATTTTGGTTGYCTCAATTTCATATCAATATTTCACTTCTCTATTAAGGTTCTTGTATGTTCCTCATCCTCACACCCTTTCAATGTTGTCTCTTCACCACATTAAACATATATGCTTCTTTGAATGAACCATTTTTTGCGCTTTCTTTTCAAATCCAATAGCACTTACTCAATGTGCAGAAGGAAGAGATATAATCCCGAGTTTGCTCACATTGTATTGAAGCTCTAAACATCCAATGCAAAGTGTGACTTATCTCTTTGCTTTCCCGCTTGTTCATGGCTACAAACCAACAAAGAAATATGATTAGGAGTATGAAATCTCATCTACATAGTTGGCTTCAACTCACACTTGATACCCTCTCAGTCTTGGCCCTTGTAGGACATGCACACCAGTTTCTTCAAAAATAAACATTCCAATATGACTAGTAAAAGATTAGTAAGCATTTTTGAATATGAATTATAAGTAACAATCTTGTATTCCAATTGAATCTTTGTTACGCTAAAATTACAAAATAGCAAACTTATACAAACTTTGCATAAACATTGGATAGAATCGCAACAATAGATTGAGTTTCTTTACCTCATCAATTGAATTCAACATTGCATTCTTATATAGATAACCAATAATTGATTGCACTTTTGAACTATAATCTTAATCAACATTATTCTACTYCCATATAGATGTTACCGATTCTACATCATGTATCTAATAGCAAGATACCAAGCCAAAAAACAAACCAAGTTATATAAACRTTTGATAGAAATCAAAATAATGAATTCAGATGCTTAAATGCAATAATGAGCCTCCCATTATGTGTAATACAAGTGTGACCAAGTGGTTACAAGAACATGAATTTAAAGRCATTCTAGTGTTGTTCTTTAATTAAGATACTCTTTTCACTAGCTTGTGTGAGACCAAAATGAAAATTGGCCTCTATTTTGCGATTTGGTGGAGTTTGAATGTGGTGTTCAACATTTATAACAAGAAAGTGTTGAATGTGTATCCGTTCCCTTGGTTGACATCCACCCTCTCTCTTACTGCTGGGTCGGCCATTATGTTTGTTTCATGGGTGTTCAAGATTGTGGACCCCCCTCAAGTGGATTGTGAATTTTGGAAGCGCCTTGCTCCGGTATAATTGTGCTTCAACTTGATTATCAATCCACTTTTCATACTTTAGATTACTCTATTTTTAATTGTTTTATTTGAAGTTCATGTATGTGTATGTGTGTTTATTCCTTGATCTCTAAAAAGTGACTACCTTAGAGTTCTCAATGAATTGACTATCTCTGCAGCASCCAAATATTGTAGATAGATAGCGTACGTAGTTGTGTCTAGTAATCTTGTTGTTATTTAGGGTTATAGATCACGTAAATTGTAAAGGTACAACTTCAGTAAAAAAAAATGTTGAGCCATGATCCATGGAAGTGACAAGGGGCATTATTTCTATAATGATTAATGTTACCGGACATAACCTCAATAGTTGGGTTATGAAAAATAGCTTACACCTTAGTATCCAATGAGTGAATGCTAAAATTGCCCAGACTAGATAGTGCTTGATGAGCAAAAAGACTCAAGGGCATTGTTGGATATAATGTCAAGCCTAACTACTTAATCACACATAAAAGGACTAAGTGTGAACCCTATTTTTGGCTTCCCATCAAAGCAATGACACAAATACTTGACTTGGCATAATGAAGTGTTGATATATCCAACTATTGGTTTGGCATTTCATGTAGGTCGCGGTAGCACATACAATTGGTCATGTGGCAGCAACTGTGAGCATGTCAAAGGTAGCCGTATCCTTCACACACATTATCAAAAGTGCGGAGCCTGCATTCAGTGTGCTCATCCAAAGATTGATTTTTGGGGAGCGCTTTCCTTTGCTTATTTATCTCTYGCTCCTACCCATTATTGGAGGTTGTGCACTAGCAGCGGCCACCGAGCTCCACTTCAACATGATAGGTCTTTCTCCAGCTACGATCCTAGATTTTGTAAGATACTTTGGCTATTCGAGAATGGTTTATTTAGGTTGCAAATTTATGGACTACCTTCTAGGAGTAAAAGGGCAATGTCATTGTTGGTGGACAGGATTTGTAGGGGCTATGATCTCCAATGTTGCTTTTGTATTCCGCAACATATTTTCCAAAAGAGGCATGTCCGACAAAGGCAAGAGTATTGGAGGCGTGAACTACTACGCATGCCTAAGCATGATGTCGCTTGCATTCTTGATTCCTTTTGCATTTGTTATTGAAGGCCCAAAAGTTTGGGTTTCTGGTTGGAAGGCAGCCAATCTTGCCCATGGCAATCAAGTATTATGGTACCCTCTCCCCCTCCTCTGTCATGACATGTTTTAAGATAATAGGTGTCTAAATGGACTCACATGTGATCACAACTAACCCTTGAAAGACAAGGCCCTGTTACCAAGGAAATCAACCAAGAAATTCTTAGATTTTAGGATGAATACTTACATTCTTTCTTTCTACAGTTTCTAGAAATCATTTGGTAAACATTTTAGTCCTCGGCATTTTTACTAGGTTAACCTTAAAACAAAAGGTCCATCATTGAGATCATCAACAACAAAATTTTCATCTAATAAGACGATTGAATACTTGCATTTTTTGTAWAGTCATTCATTGAATATTTTGAGTCCTCTACAACAACTATGTAACATTAGATAACATGTGACAAGTGGACATTCATATGTATACACAATATGACAAATTTTGAGGATATCATAGAATGTGCAATCACTAAGTACGTAATTTGAGAAGGTTGATTGTAAACCCAAGCTATTATAAAAATAACTACTATTAAGATTATATATGAAACTCAAATTTTCATCAAATAAATAGTTTGACAATGTAGATTGTAGTGATCATTTCCTTCTACTWCCTGAGTTCCATCTRCACCAATGGATCAAACAATATTAAGTGCATTTTATAGAGTTGTAACAACAATTACCACATGACAAGTCTACTCTACACYATCATTAATATTTTTGTTGTTGGTCATTTAACTTTGGCATTGTACAAATTCTCAGTTAAACAACCTACTCATAGGTGACTCTCAATTCACAAAATTTCAATCGTCACTAAACCTCTAGGAGGCATTTAACGTAGCTGCAATTAATGTTGATTACTTTGAGGTTTTTTTTTTTAAATTAAAAAAAATCGTGATCTACAGGTGGGTTGTGGCGCAGAGTGTGTTTTATCACTTGTACAATCAAGTGTCCTACATGTCATTGGATGAAATTTCTCCGCTCACCTTCAGCATTGGAAACACCATCAAGCGTGTCACTGTTATTGTCTCYTCCATTCTCATCTTCCATACAAAAATCTTGCCTATCAACGTCCTCGGGGCTGCTATTGCAATTTGGGGGACCTTCTTGTACTCTCAGGTAGCAATTCATATCTAGAAGCACAAGTGATTATCAATAATTTTTATACACTTGTGATCAAATGCAGATTGGATGCTTCTAATAGCTACAACTGTGTCAATTACCGACACTTGTAGATAGAATGTAGGATAATAGCATATCGTGCTAAAACGCATGCAAGGTAAACATGCCTATTACCAAGCACATTTGCTATATCTACGTTCTTTTGGAGACATTGTTTGTTAACTCTCGTATTTCGTAGAGATTGAGAAGTTTGAGAGTCTAAGTCAAGACATACTAACAAGAAATGAATTTTCTACAATTTTTCAAAGTTTGTTGGGACTCAATTGGTAAAGCATGGATAGATCCTTACTAAACCACATGATGACTCATACTAAACCACGTGCTAACATGTTTCCTACCCAAGTGCATTGGCATGATGATGGAGGGTTGCTAATAAGATTCTCGATGAGCTTGCTCGCTGCAGCAGGTTCATTAATTAGTCGTTGAAGGACATTTGATTTGTGAAGATGGATACCGCCAATGAGAGACCGACAGGAATCTGCAACGYACACTTGCGCAATCCTGTGTTGAATGACACGGCCTCGCCCAGGCGACAATATAATGTAATGGGCTTCCCACCGAACCACTCACTTACAATGCTCTCACCCATTGACAAGTGGAAGCTCTTGAATCTGGACACTGTATATCCAACTGGAAGATAAATTGGGAGGACATCCTGTACAGTACTGTACTGTACAAATGCAATGTGCAATTACAGAGTAACTATGTCATTAATTAGAGAGAGCTTCGACTATAATTTTAAAAAAGTCATAAGTTGTTTGTGGACATTTGTAGCCAGTAACATCATTCCAGCAAGAACGACGTCGCAGTAAAAGTCATTTGTGCAGTCAGGCTCCATCCAAAGGTGAAAGACTACTTCAAATGCTCACATGCCCTGTGACAGAAAGATGCAGTTTGAGGTTGCAATAATTCCCAACACAATCGGTTGGGAACTTTGCGGGAGCTCTTGGTTGGAACGAGCTATGGGACGTACGTACCGACCAGCTTGGAAGAAGCTCTGCAAACAAGCTTAAATGTTAATTATTAAATTGTGTGTACGATTAAGTATTTTCTCGTGATCGACTCGCAGCTTTTGAGCTTAATCTTTTGGTTTGTGGAAAACTTAACAGTATCAATCACACTTAAGTTTCCGATTACACTTTTTGCGATTGCTGATGCTTGCTATATTCGTTTTAGTAGAAGTTCAGTATATCAGAGACATGCCACAGAAAGAATTTTACATCTAATGCTCAAAGTCTGGGAAGATGCAGGTGAGAGTTGTCCTCTCCTCATAAAGAGTATTGTCATTGAACAGGCTCGGCTACAGTTGAATTCCACAATTCAAAATTAAAGTCTGTTACAGCATAAGATAAGAGGTTCTCGAAGTGCAATTTCAATTATACTGGCAAGTGTTTGTTTGCAGAACCGAGATTAAGGTAAGTTTGATAACACAAGGACAAACATAGATTATTTAAGTTTGCAAAAGCTTCGCCCATTTTTAACTGAAAATTGCCAATTCAATGCCCAAAAATCAAAACTCGTGAATTGTATCATTGATACTCAGTCACAAAATCTGTCACCCTCTCTCGATCAAATCAAGCTCTATCAACGAGAGGAGCCCGTTTGGTGGGGATTTCTGACACTCGTAACCAATGCAGTGCGGGTGTTGTCATTCTGATTGGAACCTCCCCATCCAATCCAAATACTTAATTTGCGACGGAGATGATTTCGACATACCAACAAGCATACATTTTCAACTCTTTTCTGAAACTAAAAAAAAGTGCCACTCAGTCGATCTACACTTCATTTGTAAGCCAATTAATCACAGGCCGCTGTGCTTCGACATTCTCTGAAGCTAGCTTAATGGCTCGCTGCTGTTTAGCTTATTCGAGAGTGTGCGGAAGCCGTTAAGCTTCSTTAGTTCGGTCGGTGTCGTCGTCTTGTCTTTGCGACGACGAAGAATGATTAGCTAGGTCCATGACTGTGTGTTGCAATTCGATTAGGTACGCAACTTCTCTTTTCAATTCCTTCCTGTCTTTATATTTACATGCATAGAACTGTGCGATCGAGCGCTGCCAAGTGCTGTGCAGTGCAGTGCAGTGCAGTTCTCGATCCCTATCATCTGACCTGACAAGCGCTCCCAGTAGTACACATGCATCTTTCGCAACTGAAAGAGTGAGTGAAACAGACAACTTACTCAGCCTTTGCCTGCCTGCCTGCCTGCCTGCATCATTCATTCATTCATTCTTTCATTCATTTAGTCACTCACCACTTGGCCACGCCAGCCACAAGTGATKGGAGTCCAGAAATAAGTTACCTGAGTTGGGGCAACTGATGACAATCTGCAAAGCCATAGAAGCACACTCAATCATCAAGCTTGTCGAAGTTTTGGCAGGAGTTAGGGAAGGAAAGGGGAAGGGACCCATATTATCAGTCATGCATTCAACCTGAAGCGGGTGCTTTCTTGAATAATGATAATGTGGAGATTTGGGTCACAAGCAAAAGGGATGAATAGTGGTCACAATCAAATCTTCGAGTGACAAGAATGGAGTGCGTTTGGAGATCACAACTAGAGTAAACCAGCCATTTACCACACACTTCCAAAAACCACACAACAAAACCTTCCAATTACCAAACAGTAACCGCACAACTACCAATTCAATTGTGATTGGAACCAAATCTTGTATCACCACCCAATGGCCGCACACTCTGTGGTGAAGGGATGCAAGAAATTTTTAACGAGATTTTAACTTCATTGCCTTTAAATTACAATAAAATTTGTAGGAGGAATTTGTTTTGCATTTTGTTTCTTGAAGGTGAATCTTAACATGACATTTATTAATCATGCCAAATTTCCGTTTGTAGAATAATACTATAGCCATTTTACATGAGTAGCATGATCATTATGGATGCACTTCACATTGGTGACAATAACATAACAGAGTGTGTGTTTCAAGACCACAACTAGAACTTCTATCTTTCGGGTGGAAATCCATCCATCCATCCCCAAAGAGTGACTATTTGAATTCCATATAAAAGAGAGGCCGCTTTAGGATCATCATACTCCAGCCATTTTACGTGAGTAAGTAACTTAACATGTTCTTTATGGAAGCCACTTCACGTTGGTTTCAAGGTCTGCCGGTACTGACTCTTTTTGCACTACATTTCCTCACTACTGTACAGTACAGTACTGCCCTTCCCAAATTCATAACTGTAAATTCACCATTTTGTCAGAAAAGTACAATTCCAACTACTCCTCACTCACTCTCTTATGCTGTCTATAAAGTGGAAAATCTTTTTTTTGTAATTCTTTTTTTTTTTTTTTCATCCCTCCCACAAGGGCAAAGGGCAAAGGCAAAGGGGCTGAGGCAGAAATTGTCCCTTAACTATTGAAGTATCTGGGACTTTCACCAATTTCCAATGACAGATAATATAGGCAGGCAGGGTGGTGCTGCTGCTGCTCGTCCAGTGAGGTTCGCTTCGGCTTGGCTTTGGCAGAGTCCTGGCTGCCTTGTTTTTATGGGGTCTATCATTGTCCAATGCGCTGTGTTATTGAGCTTGGGACAACAGGCGCCATGTGTGTTCCTGAAGGGACTCTGACAAGCGGAAGCTCCCTGGCAGGGCAACAATGAAATCAGTTCAGCACCTCTGCTCTGCTCTGCACTGCAGGCCATGTTCACTTGGCCACAGACAGGGAGGGCTACACAGACACAGACACAGACTTCGTCTGGCACACCCACACCCGGGAAGAAAGAAAAAAGGACTCGGAATGAATGAATGAACTCACTGGGGTTTCAGTTTGGACATACTACACTAATTAATGATGGTAAATAGTGTTACCCATACTAAATAAATATTTTAGAAATGCTACACTAAGTAGTGAAATTAGGTTGCCTTTACAATTATTTACAATTACATTGCCTTATTCCAAGAAAGTTGCACTACAAGCCATCATAGTCAACAAATATATCTACAAATACTTCCATTTGTACACATGGAGGTTTATGAGTTTCAACTACACCAATAACTAATTCAAAAGTGGTGCATTCTTGTCCACTAACAATAAATATTTATATAGTGTGGATTGTCAAGAAATTAGCGAGGGGCAACCTAGTTTCACTATTTAGTGTAGAAGTTTCTACTCTTCATGAATACTTTGACGGAGTGCATGGATCCTAATAGTACTCTAGTTGGGAAAACTTTGTACCTATAGTTGGTAAAAAGATTCATTAAGAGTGAAAACTAAACAAAATGGATTTCAGGCAAGACCCTATGACCTCAATTTTTGGTGAAATTTTTTGAAATTTATAGGATCCGTCGTTCAGTGTGGTCAATGTGGTCAAAATATTTTAGCCCGGAAGCCTTAGCGCTTCACTCGGGGTTTTTGACCTCAATTCCATGCAAAAATGTCAATTTTGAGCAGTTTTTGAAAGAGAAATGGCCTTGGTTCTTCAGGAGTTGCATTGCTACCCCATTTTAGGATTAATCAGAATGGAATGACATTGAGGACCAAATTTTTTATGCATTACTTTATTGTTTGTTCAATGTAGAAGCTTTAAGAGTAGCTCCTACCAATTTAGGCAATTTCAAGAGAAAATTAGAATGCATAATGAGTAAAAGAGCCATTTTTTGGAAGAAAGACTGATTTTTCTACATGGACATCAAGGAACTACTCTTTACACTAATGAACGTACCTTGTGGGGTGCATTTTGCACAAAAAGTCTACCCTGCTGAACTCGCCTAAAGGCTAGCTAACTAGGTTAAATTAGGCATCTTACATTACGGTTGGATCCAAGCTACAAGAGGATTAGGTTTGTGAGGTGGTTAGCATCCTTTCAAKGTTAACTTTCTTTCAAGTTTAACTTCCTTCCAACAATAAATGCCAAGGCGCGGTTTAGACCCATCACCCATGGGCTTTAACCACCAAATTCAGTTAAGTTAGTTCTCTAAGAACAACAACTATGTGACACTGAAAAATAAAGAGGCACAATAGACTTGGCAAGGCAAGGGTTTGATCATTTACCACAAAAAGCTAATCAGCCACCAYTGTTACTCGGAATACTAAACAAACAAAACCCCAAAGAAGTTGCAACTTTTGGAACCAGCTCCTTCCCCAAGCTCCTTTGTTATGAACGAGTTTGTAATGACGGTTACGTTGGTTGGAGGTTGGTTATTCTTTCTCCTTCCTTCTTAAACCATGTGAGGAGGTTTGTTCCTCACTTGACATTTTGCTTAATGCAATGGAATACTTTCAATGTCACGTTTGCATCTCTTAGTGTTTGTTTCTATATTAGGTTATGATCTCAAAATATGAAAGAAATGTCGACTCTCGATTTTGTATCGTAACATAATGTCAAGTCTTTGAGAGTCCACATTTAGATGAGGAGGCAACCAGGTAGAGATGTATTTGGTTCTGACAAATGTGGGATGTTGCCTTTCGGAAAGTTATTGTGAAGTAAATAGGCTCGAGAGCTCTTGCAAATTTTCTATGGTGGTAGAAGTAGCAAACAATTTGTACGGTTTTCTTTTTCCAAAACTCTGCATGTTCTACTCAACGCTTCAATGCAATTTTGTGTTCTTTGTTGGTTCTATCGAGGAGGTGATTTTAAGGTTCTGATGCATTCACCGCGGTTGATAGATAGGATAACGGCCAATTAATTGGTGGTGGTTAGGGAGGAAAGATAACAATGCTTGTCTAAAATGGCAAGATTGTGGTGGGTGAAGAAGGTTGTGGTTGACCTCATTCATTCAACAACAAATTCAAAATGTGTTCCAAGCGGCGATTCCCCACTTGGTGCAAGAACTTTCAAAGCGCGCGACGTTGGGGTTAGGACCGGTAGCGTCATCCACATCCGGGGAGGAAAGGCGAGCACCAAGAAGGATGGAAGAGCCTCGAGGTGATGGATTTCACATCAAGGAATCAAAAGTGGCGGAACCAGACAAATTTTCCGGAAAGAAGGGTAACAAGGTGTACCGGTGGCTTGCACAATTGCGTTCAATGGTATTCTGAGGTAAGCCACGCACTTATAGTTCTAATGCCGATAAAGTCACATATGCTCTTTCATACATGACAGGGGATGCACAAAATTGGGCGATGCCACTTTTGCAAGCCCTTGATGAAGGACGTGAACATGAGCTGTTGCCGGACTATGATGCTTTCCGGAAATCCATTATTAGGGTTTACGGTGACTTGGATAGGCAAGGTAATGCAGAAGACCGTTTAGGTTGCCTAGGCAAACCGGTTCGGCGGCATCATATATTTCTACGTTTAATGAATATGCCACTCAAGTCGAATGGAATGAAGCTAGCTTGGTGGCTCGGTTTCGAGGAGGGCTCAAAGATGAGATCTTGGATTCCGTAGCCATTGCAGAGACCCAACCACAAGGACTTCAGGATTGGATGGCAATGGCGTCACGGATTGACGAGAGGCTATGGGACCGGCGGCAAAATTGGCGGATACAATCCAATTCCCTAAATGTTAGAATTCCAACCGCTCCTTTCCGGGATCCAAGTGCGAGGTTTCAAGCAAATTTGGGACCGGTGCCTATGGAGCTTGGTGCGACTCGAGCCACACAAGCTTTGGCAAAAACGACAGCAGAACAACTAGAGTATCAATGCCAGGGACAATGTTGGGGTTGCGGTGGACTAGGACATATCAGAGCTAAGTGCCCCACAAAATCCCTCTAGGCCACTATCAATTTTGGCCACCATGGAGATGGAAGAAACGGACTCGGAAAAAGAGGAAGCCCGGGACTGAGCGAGAGGATTCAGTACCCAGGCATCGTCCACACGGCAGTGGCTACAATCCCGAAGCAAAGCATGATCACAAAACGAGGGGATGATGGGTTTGATCATGAGCAAGGTTTACAATGGAAGGAATCTCTAGTGATCCACGAAGATCCGGAAAGTGTATCAAGTCCATTGTCTCTACGGGCCACCTTGAACCCGGAGGCCCATGTAACGTTGGATGCCACAATCAACTCCATGGCGGCCTCCACCCTAGTGGACTCAGGAGCCACAAGAATCTTCATGCATCCTAGGTTTGCAGAGGAGTGCAAAGCAATCCTACAACTCAAGGGAGCACCAAGAGAAGTCCGGGTAATCGATGGCCGAATGATCAATTCCGGGCTTATTACACGCGAGGCGGTGGTTGAACTTGTAATTGGAAGTCATCGTGAGAAGTTGGTGGCGGATATCACCAACACGGGAAGATACCCATGTATTTTGGGCATCCCTTAGTTGATTTGTCACGACCTAACTATTTGTTGGTCACAAAGGAGTGTAATGTTCAACTCAGCTTATTGTCGAGAGAATTATACAAGGCTGGAAATGATGAGCCTCCATTCCAGAATTGGAAATGATGCTTGGCGACGGTCAACGGATGGTGGGATCATTGCGAGTGCCCTGGATTTGGCGAGCGAAGTTCAAAAAGAAAAAATGGAAAACAAGATTAGCRAAGGAGGAAACAAAAATAAAAATAAAAATAAAAAACAGGAAAAGGAAACAGGAACAGGAAAGGGTCCATTACAAGGAAGTTAATTGCCCCTACGCACTCATTTGTGTCAGCGGACACTTTTTGTCTTTCGGCGAAAGATGCAGAGATTTATGCGCTTGATATTTCTGAGGTGACTCCTTCAAGTACAAAGAACTCTTCAATTCCAGAGGAATCCCACGACTTGAGTGGAGCTTTTAGTGAGCAGGCATCAAATGAGTTGCCAAATCACGGCGTGGCGGACATGAAGATTGAATTCAAAGAAGGCCAGGAGCCACAGAATACCGGTCTCCGACATATGTCACCGGCGAAATTAGAAGAGCTTTGCAAGTATCTAGATGAAAATCTAGGTTAAGGATGGATTCAACGATCCAAATCCCCGGTATTGGCACCAATTGTATTTGCCAAGAAGAAAGATGGTTCCATCAGAGTTTGCATGGATTATCGGAATTTGAATAAAGTCACAATCCAAAATCGCCACCCGTTACCCTTTATTCTGGAGCTCATAGACCGGTTGGTGGGGACAAAGATTTTCACCAAGCTGGATATAAGACAGGCATACCACCGAGTGCGTATGGCATTGGGACATGAGTTCAAAACGGCATTCAAAACACGGTATGGGTTGTTCGAGTATTTAGTGATGCCTTTTGGATTAACCAATGTGCCTGTCCAATTTCAATCTTACATGCAAGAGATCTTTGGAGATCTATTAGACATTTCCGTAGTAATATATTTGGACGAAATCCACATTTTTTCAAAAGATCTGGAAGAACATGTACGAGTGGTGCGAGAAGTTCTTCAACGATTGGAGAAACATGGGCTTT
The DNA here is from genome assembly GCA_006891605.1 of Pleurozium schreberi. Lineage (NCBI taxonomy): Eukaryota > Viridiplantae > Streptophyta > Bryopsida > Hypnales > Hylocomiaceae > Pleurozium > Pleurozium schreberi. The sequence continues at coordinate 54,101 of VACF01002102.1, read as the reverse complement.
ATGCCAAGGAATCAAAGTGTCAATTTCATTGTCAATCCGTTGAGTTTTTAGAAATGGTGGTGTCTTCTAAAGGGTTGGAAATGTGCCAGGACAAGGTTCAAACCATCAAGGATTGGCCCACACCCAAAACTGTGAAGGAAGTGCAAGCATTCCTTGGCTTTGCCAATTTTTATCGGCGTTTTATATGTAACTATTCTAGGATTGCAGTTCCCCTTACCATGTTCACAAAGAAGGATAAAAAATTTGAATGGCCCATAGAAGTGGACCGGGATTTTACGGAACTTCGATCAAGATTTCTCCAAGCACCGATATTGCTCCACCCCAATTTCGAACAACCCTTCATTGTAGAGGCGGACGCATCCGATGTGGCAACGGGTGCCATTTTTTCGCAGCACGGAGATGATAGRCGTCTCCACCCTTGTGCGTTCCGTAGTTCAAATATGTCTCCAGCAGAACAGAACTGTAATATCTATGACAAGGAGCTTTTAAGTACAATTTTGGCGTTTCAAGAGTGGCGGGTATATTTGGAAGGATCACTGCATCAAACTCGTGTATTCTTGGACCACAAAAATTTGGAGTATTTTCTTACTACGAAACAGTTAAACCGACGCCAAGCTCGATGGTCTGAATTCCTGTCCGTTTTTAATTTTGAAATTCACCACCGTTCAGGCTCGCTAAATGGAAGGGCAGACATTCTTTCTAGACAAGTGGATGTCACCAAGGGACAAAATAAAGAGAATCGACCCTTACTGCGATTGGCTGCACTTGAGTTTCATGAATCGGTATGGACAGATGCGCAGATTATAAAACGACTTAAGGCAGCCTTGCAAGAGGATGCCACACTACAACCACTACTGTCATTTTTCAAAGACAACTCCAAGCAATCACCTCGGGATATACGCCAACGACTCCAAGGATACACTTTGGAAGATGGAATCCTTCGCATTAAGGATTTGATATACATACCAGATGATGAAGAATTCAAGCGGCAAATTTTGCGATCTTGGCATGATGCACCAACCGCTGGACACCAAGGGAGAGCTAAAACTTTGGATTTGGTTAGCCGAATTTTTTATTGGCCCACATTACGCCGTTATGTTCACCGGTACGTTGAGGGATGTGACTTATGTCAACGGTCGAAATCAACTCACCATCCTAGATATAGACTAATGCAACCTATTCCGGCCGGTCATGCACCGTGGAAAAGAATTTCTACTGATTTCATAGTAAAATTACCAAATAGGAATGGACACGACTCTATCTTGGTGGTGGTCGATAAAAACACAAAACTAGGCCACTTTATTCCTACAAAGGAAAAGGTTACCTCCAACGAGACCGCTTCATTATATCTACATAATATTTGGAAGCATCATGGCACACCGGAGGTGGTAATCTCGGATCGCGGGCCAGTTTTTGCCTCTAAGTTCATGAGAAGACTTTGCGAACTCCTTAGGATTTGGCCATCTCCAACCACAGCTTTTCATCCTCATGCGGACGGGCAAACCGAAAAGATAAACCAAGTGCTTGAGCAATTTCTTCGAACTTTCACTACAACCCGGCAAGATGATTGGGCCGATCTCCTCCCAATAGCGGAATTTGCGTACAACAACGCAAGTCACTCTGCAACAGGGTTCTCTCCTTTCTACGCCACTTATAGTTATCATTTGGCGTTTTCAATTTCTACACCAACCACATCTACAGTGCCCGCCGCAGAGAATCGAGTACAACACTTGAAACAAGTCCACAAAGAACTTAAGGTCATGATAAAAATTGCAGGGGAGGACGCCAAACGCAACTATGACCAAGGGGTACTATTACAACCAACATTTCAAATAGGCGACAAGGTTCTTCTTTGACACGAGAATATAACAACACAGCCGTCTCAAAAACTGGCCCCAAAGTTTTTGGGACCATTTTACAGTAACTGCTAGACTCTTCGACGTTGTTTATCGCTTACAATTACCAAAAACATTGCGGATCCATGATGTGTTCTACATCTCGTTGCTTGAAAGATATCGTCATGACTCCATTCCAGGACGACGCCGGTTACCACCTCCACTGATTACCACTCCTGATGGAGATGTTGAATGGGAAGTCCACAAAGTTCTTAATTCACGGATTTTTGGTCGGGGAAGAAGACTGCAATATTTTGTCTCTTGGGAGGGCTACGGACCGGAAGAGAATTCTTGGGAGCCGGCGGCGAATTTAGAGAATGCACCACTAGCGGTGGCAAAGTTTCATAAGAAGCACCCTGAAGCGCCAGCACCGAACCGTAAGAGAACTCTACCTAAGAAGGGGGATAATGTTACGAACTAGTTCGTAATGACGGTTACGTTGGTTGGAGGTTGGTTATTCTTTCTCCTTCCTTCTTAAACCATGTGAGGAGGTTTGTTCCTCACTTGACATTTTGCTTAATACAATGGAATACTTTCAATGTCACATTTGCGTCTCTTASTGTTTGTTTCTATATTAGGTTATGATCTCAAAATATGAAAGAAATGTCGACTCTCGATTTTGCATTGTAACATCCTTCCCCACTCCAATGTTCTCTTCTTGGGAGCTTGTTGTGGTCCTCTATTTTTTTGTCAACTTTCAACTACACTAAATAGTGAAATTAGGGTTGCCTCTACAATTAGGTTGCCTTACCCCAAGAAAGTTACTCTACAACCATCAAATTCACCAAATACTTCTACAAATACTTTCATTTGTACACATGGAGGTTCATGAGTTCCAACTACACCAAGAATGGGTTCAAAAGCAATGCATTCCTGTACACTAACAATAAATATTTATTTAGTGTGGAATGTCAAGAAATTCGTGAAGGGCAACCTAATTTCACTATTTAGCGTAGATCACTACGCAAGAAGGACGCGCTGAAACTTTGAGCRGCCATACAGGGTTGCCATCTCAAGTTAGAAATTTGGCAAGCCCCTTCTCCATCCCTTGTTCCGTTCTCGAGTTCATGGTGTGATGAAAAAAACAGCCTGGCCCCGGCCAATGTCTTCCGGCCCACTGTTCCATGTCACAGTGTGAATGCTCTTTCTCTCTCTTTCCTAACTCCCAAGTTTGTTGCATCCCAAACAGTGAGTAAGCTTAACTTCACGTATGCTTAAAGCTTAAGCCTGGATTCTGGCCTGACTTCAGGCAGCTTACTGTTACTGTATGCCCCGCCCGCCTGCCCTCCACGACAACTTCTTCCTCGGGGCCGGCCGGCCTGCCCACCTGCCTGAAGGCCCCGTAGAGTTTTGAATGCTGTGCAATCAAGTCAACCCCTCCGTCCCCAGGTGCTCCGAGTTCCCAGCAAATACTACCAACGTAACCCTAAAATCCGTCCAGAAACAACCCAAGTAAACAACATAACATTCAGTAGCAAGCATGGTCTCTCTACAGTGATGGTGTGGAATATTCCACATCCAACATCCTCTGYATYCTCCACATGTCCAATTAGCTACTRATGAAGGTTGTTGGGTGTGGTATATTTCACACCATCTACCCTAAGCGAAGGCAATGCCAGAGCACGCTGCAGAATGTTGCGAAGGCTTGCCTTTATTTGTGTCAAAAAAGATTTATTTATTTATTTTTTAAATTAAAAAAACAACAACAACCCAGAACCCAGGTTGAGCGAGCAAGCCCGCTGTACCCTACCCTACCCTACCCAGGGGTCCCTACTAACTGAAGTTAACTGAAGTAGGTTAACYCTCTTTTCCAGCGGTTTAGACCAATGAATGGAATTAAGTTAACTTCGGAGCCGTGTCGCAACACACTAACTCAACTCAACTCACCTCCAGTTTCAAAGTCATCAGCGGCATCACTCCCAGAGTMCCAGGACTCCCAGCCATTCCCAGGCCTTTGGGCCATTTGTTGCCACTGGGATTCAGTGGAAYTGGTCTCCCAAGGAGAGCTAAGCTTACCAATTCAATTGCACGTGCAACAGGACTAGTAACTTACTGATCACACTCGCCAGCAAACGAGCTTATTAGCGGCCAGGGCAAACTGACCCCCTTATGCCCCGTCACAAGGTAAATGTAAAAATTGCCCCCTATTTTGTGCCGTGTCAATTTTGTATTTCTTCACGCCCTAGCTAATTTGGGACCTCTGATTGCAAATATGACTTCAGAATTTGCAAATTTTATCATATGTGGCAAATAAAATCATCTAGTGTTTTGTCCAAGGGTAGATAAATGGGGCAATAAGTGGGTCAGCTTGTCCTGGCCGCTTATTAGCTTTGCTTTGGGTCAAAGGAACTGAAGGTAAAACAGCCCATTGTGCTCAGAATTTGGATTTTGCCCTCATGCCATCACTATAAGTTTTCAATTTTTTTCCCACGTAAAGACAAATTTCAAATTCAAAAGTCTCACTCAAAAAATATTTTGGAAATCTATTGACATGTGTAATTGTAAGAATGATTTTTTACATCCTTGACAAAAGTTAACCTAGAAAATGACACTATACCAAGGGCTGAAAAATTTGTTATTTAACCCCTAAAAGACCAACATGCATTTTTTGGCAACATAAAAATTTCGGGTAGGTTCGTGTAACTGGAGATTTGCATATTTTGGGCTGAAATTTTAGTAGAATGTGAGGAAAATGAATATCTTTCATATGCACAAATTTCATGACATTCAAAAGTTATTGCATAATATGTTGTTTGTTTCTCAACTCAGGCAATCTTGGTAGATCTAAAAAAATCACTTTTTTAAGAAATAAAAATTTGAAATTCATTGAATTTTGGTCAGAACATAGTCAAGGAACTTTAGGGGTTAAACTACAAATGTTGGTAGATTTCCAATATCTTTTGTTGGGAAAATCTTTTCAACTTCAAAATTGACAAATATGTCAACATAGAGGTGATTTTGTAAAAAAAATTCATGGCAAAAAAACAATTTTTCTACCCTTGGGAGGATGTCAAAGTTGGCAACAGTGAAGTTGTCTCTTAAATCTGTTGGTAAACTTCAAATATCTTTTTGTGTGGAAATATTTTGACCTTGAAATATGTCACACATATTATGAACATAGAGGTGATCTTTCAAGGCGAAAGACAAAAAATTTAGCCCTTGGGAGGGTGTCAAAGTTGGTAGCAATGAAATTTTTCTCACAACTCCACGTACTGGTAGATTTGAATATCTTCTTTTGTGTAAATCTTTTGGCCTTGAAATTTAGCATATATGTTATTGATATAGAGTTGATCTTGTCAAAAAAAAATTGAGAACAATCAATTCTTCAACCTTCAAGAAGAGTATTAAGGTTGGCAGCAATTAAATTTCTTTCACTGCGAATGCGAAAACGCCATTTTAATTGGTACCCTACTAAACAATTCCAAGTGATTTGAAAATTTTCAAGTATGTAGACAACTTTTCTCAAGGAATGAATTCAAGGAAGCACCAACATCATGGACATTTCTTCATGCAAATGTGACCTTGGAAAGTGCAGCTGCCTTGTTTTTTGCAGGGCCCCAAAACAGATTCTTGTCAATTCAAATGCTAATATCTTGCAATGTACATGGTGGAAATTTCTGAAATTTTTTCCACATCTTTTCAAACCAATTTACCACAAGATCCTACAGTTAAGTGTATCCATAAATGTTTTTTTTCAAAAATTTGGTAATTGTATTGGAAATGGCAATTTTTGAGTGTTTTTGGTGAAAACATAGTCAAGTACCTGAAGGGGTTAACCTCTCTCGAACACCACTCTAAGAATTGGGGATGACCTTTACGACAAACTATAATATCTTAATCCTTAAAGGACAAGTGACCGTGGAAATCACACATTTTGATACCGTGGGAATCACTAGTTTAAAATAATCCAAAAGTACTCATTGGAAATCAAAGTGCTACATAAGATCTCCCCTTTCTACACAAAATTTTGAGGATGAATAGTTGCACTTCCGTCCTCCAAGGATGGATTCTCTATCATCCATCAGATATGAAACGTCCGCCTTGACGTTGAAGGGTTAAAATGACAACCTTTGCAATTGGAAACTCCATGAATCTACAAGTATAGTATTTACCTTGAAAATGTGGCCCTTCCCAAATCCCTACCCAACCAAAAGGCCCTTCCCTAATTAGTTAGTTGATGGATTCCAGAAAATTGCATTACGTCTCCGAGTTTCCAGAATATGGCAGCTGTTCCTGAGTCACCCTAGACCACTGACCCTGACTCAACCCRGGTTAAGTTCCAGCAGTTGACTATTGTCAAATCTGGGCTGTGAGACTGATTCTGGGAAGTTTCACCCGRGTAATCTACGTTTCCGGGTGATTTCTTCTCACACGGCTTCTTCAAACTATAGGTTTGTTGTCAAAGGAAGTCTGCCACCGCCGGGCATGACTCCAGAAGTCAGACGGCTAAGTTACCGCACTTCTACACACGCTTACCGATATGCTACACCGAATCAGCTAATTAGTGTAGGTTGCTWTAGGTTGCTTCCTCGTAGTTTCACTACTACTTTGTCACCACTTCACATTGTTTCATATTTCATAATTCATATATTGGTTGGAAAGAAAATACGGAGGGAGTAGGTAATATGAACGGAGAATTTTGTTATGAGAATGAGATAGCATGCCAAGCCATGGGAGTAGCGAGCCAAATGTATTTCTCATGAAAAGAGACTCTACATACTAATTATCGCATTTGTCCCCAATAATTGTCAATGATTGGATCACAGTTACCCCCTACATGACCATTGTCCGTTTGGCAGACGAATGGGATTTCAGGCAGATACCTACGGTTTCAATTTTTGTCCTAATTTTTTGAATCTTTTGTGAAAAATAGAAAATAGATTAGTGTCGAGGAAATATAATGATTTTCTYAATTGGTGCATGGGGAACAAAATTTATGCACAAATAAGCTCAAAACAGGGAAGAAGGGGAAGCCAAATTTTTTTTTAAGTTTAACCCCTAAAGGACCATTTGTCCCTTTGGAGGACAAGGTAGATTTTGGGCATGTAGCTATGGTCTCAATTTTTGTCTTGATTTTTTGAAACTTTCTTTGATGATAAAAAAAACTAATTTTTCCTATATAGGATGATTTGATTCATTCCATTTGGATTTGTAATGAGAAAATTATGGACAATCTTGTTTTGGGGGCAATCTAAGCATCTTTTTGAAAAAATAACTTACAAAATTCATTCCTGAGTGCAATTTCTACAATTTTTCAAGAAAAGAAGTCCCACATGGTTTAAATAGCTTGCTAAAACAACCTTGTCATTGGGAATAGTGCATTTTAATTCCATCTTAGAGGTATTAATAATTTAGATTTTTCTTCTATCTTGTACGTATTTTTACTTAACAATTTTTTGAAGACAAAAAATAAATTGTATTTATTTATATTTTCCTAGAATCTCAACTCAATTTTCCACCATAAAGATTTAAAGCAAAAAGAAAATTCAGTGCAAAAAGTTTAAGTCAAAAAGGTTCAAAGTCACATAATCTAGTCCCGCAATGTGCTAAAAAACTTGTTTTTTTCACTTTAAATGCAAACATTCTGCAATCCGTGAGGTCAAAATTTCTAGAAATTTAACTACATATTTTCATACTAGTGAGGTGTAAGGTCCTACAATTTGATGTGCAAAAATAATAGTTTTCAAATTTCTTTACTCTTTGCTATAAAAATGGCAAAGTTAAGTGTTTTATGCCCGAAATAGGCCTTGGTCCTTTAGGGGTTAAAGGTGCTCCATTAGGGGCCTAATAGAAAGGGCTTCATGGTGCTAAAGAGCCCTATGTTATGGAAATCCAAATGCCGCTTTTCATCCAATGCCATAGTGTTATTTGTACTGAAATGGAATCCACTGAGATAATGATAACTTGTTTGACCCATTAGAGCACACGTAACCACTACATAGTCATTAGGTGGTTGGAAATTGCCCTAACAATACATGTATTTGGAACTTGGGTAGGTCACTCTATGATAGAATTGTATATCATGTGCAACAAAGTTATTTTTTGATCYCCTATTATAGTTTATAATAAACTTTAATTCCAACACYTAATTTTGAGCTTTGATTAATAATGACTATAGATTTTATTGCCAAAAATTTCCAACTCAAATAACATATGAAATGCTTCCTATGATAGGTTGAAAAATGAACTGAAATGACATGTGTTCTTCATTTGTACCCACTGCCTTTGGTCACTTTGTTGTATTGCTCTTTTGTTTTTGCAGTGGATTTTTGTTTGTTTTAAAAAAAACTTAGATTAACCTTTAGGAGTCTATGGCAAGAAAKAAAATGTAGCTAGATTTTGATTTTTTGGGCAAACTAAATTATGCCACAAGAAGAATTCAAACATTAAACYTTCATATTTAAAAGTTTACCTTTTTGTCCCATCCCTACATAAATCTTTAAACTACATTCACTTGCCTAGGAAGCATCCAAAAGTGAAATTGAAAATCTCCGTGAAGTAGGGTATGGACCTTGTTRCTTGTCCACTATTGCACAATAATCACAACTATCAAGTGGCTATGCTAGTTGAATCATTGGAAAAATAGGCTAAAATTATTTTTTCAACAAACTTGAATGCACTTTGTGCGTTTCTTATATTGGCTCTATTTTTGAAAAAGACCCATGTTTCTTTGAAAAATACAAAAGAGACGCATGTCTTTTTTTTATAAACGAAGAGTAGCTCTTACCAAAAGCACTTGAAAACACTCATAATCCCAAGCTCTACCTAAATAAGACTCACATCTTCCTTAGTCATTTTGACTATGCCTGGTCACAAATCAAATTCTTTAGAGAACAATCTACACTTTCGACACAAGCCAAGATGAGGAGCTTTGACTGCCTAGTTTCTCTTTGCTATGTCCTGCTTGGTCTTGACCTTTCTAATTGTTTAGTTAGTTAGTTTTATTTGGTTGGTTATTGTGGTTGTTTGAAGATGAAAAAAAAATTGCCAAAAAAAAAAAAAAAAATTGCCAAGGATTGGCTCCCTTGGTTCTCTATATTATTTCCTCTCTTGAAAATCGTCCGTGTGTTTCAAAAAAACACAAAATAAAAATTCATAATTCATTTAGTGGATGGTAGCTCTTGGAGGTTAACCCCTAAAGGACCAACGCCTTTTCTCTGTGAAAAAACACTCAAAATTGCCATTTTTGTAGCAAAGAGTAAAAATAATCGGAATTTTTTTTCCACGAATGAAACCATTGGGTCTTACACCTAACAAATATGAGGATGTGTGGGAAAAATTTCAGAATTTTAGACCTCACAAATTGAAAGATGTTTGCCTTTAAAGTGAAAAAAACAAGTTTTGCATCACATTTCGGGACTAGATTATTTGACTTGGAACCTTCTTAACTTAATTTTTTGTAGTACAAAGTTTTGAGCTTTAAATGTTTTTGGTGGAGAATTGAATTGAGAATCTAGGGGGGGGGGGGACTTCAAAAAAAATTTAATTTTTATTCTTCAAAAATTTGTTAAATAGGAGTAGGTACAAGAAAGAAGGAAAATCTGAATTATTAATATCTCTAAGGTGAAATTAAAATGCACTAATTCCAATGGTGAGATTGTTCTAGCAAGCAAACTAAAACCATGGGGAGCATTTTTTTTTCTTAAAATTGTAAAAATTACATTAAAAAATGAATCATATAAGTTATTTTTTCAAGAAGATGCTCCAATTGCCTTGAAAACAAGATTGTCCATAACTTTCTCATAACAAATTCAAATGGAATGAATCAATGCTTTCCACATAGACAAAAATTCAAATTCAAATTTTTGAAACTTTTTTTGCTGCCCCCTCTCTCCCCTGTGTTAAGTTGTTTTGGGCCATAACTTTTGTTCCCGGGCAGCAATTGAAAAAAAAATGATATTTCCATGAAGCTAATTAGTTTTTCTATCTTCAAAAAAACTTTAAAAAAACAAGGACAAAAAATGAGACCGTAGGTACATGCCCGAAATCTACCTTGTCCCCCGAAGGGACAAATTGTCCTTTAGGGGTTAAGTACAACTCTACACACTATATTTGCAACTAATTCAAAAATGCAGTCATTAAAAAATTGAACAAATGAACAAAGTCATATTTTTCAGTAATACGTACATACTGGGATTCTATGCTGGGGTATACAGCGTATGCACATACAGGTCCCGAAATCCATTTCATTTGTTTAAAAAAAMAACATATACAGGTCCMAACTCCCAATGGACCTTGAAAGGGTAATTCAATCATAGAATCTTGATGATTGGTGTTAATTACCTCTTGGTCAAGTCAAATATCAAGTCAACTAATTGTTATTAAGCTTACGGTGGCATCTTCTTTACTGCCCTCTAAAAGAAAGTGAGACCTCCCATTTGTTGAAAAAAGAAAAAGTGAGGACAGTGTCCACTTGTTTAAAAGAAAAGTAAAAAAGTGAACAGCGAGAGGAAGTTCTTCCGTCTTCCCATTGATCCTTGCTGAAAAAAACATAACTGAACTGACTCTAACTTAACCCAGTAACGACGCTGCGGACGTTTAGTGTCCGATGGATGACAGAGTATAAATCCGTGTGGGATAGAAGTGCAACTATTCATCCTTGAAATTTTGTGTGGAAAGGGGAGAGCTTCTACAGTACTTTGACTTTGAATGAGTTCTTTTGAAATTTTTAACACCAATTGCTCTCACGGTTTCAGAAATGATGATTTCCACAGGGACCCCCCGCGTCCTTCTAGGGTTAACCCTTAAAGGACGGACCTATTACCGGGGAGAAAAGGCAAASTGTGGGTTGTGGACAATCAAGTGTTAACCCCTCAACGCCCAAGGGGCCCAAAAGTGGCCTCACCCAGTCTGGGCAGTCCACTTTGAAGTGCTCTAACTTTTGCATCCAATGTCCGATTTGAATAAAACTTGTTGGAAAAGTTGCGCATACTAGTCTAATTTCTATGGTAAAATTTTCAGATCAATCCAATAAGTATTGAGTTTGTGAAAATCATTCGAAGTTCTCAGGTTCAGTTTAGGTTGAATACACTGCATTGTGATGGCTCAATTGCGCACTTTTTGGAGGCAAGACAAAAGTTGGAAAATGGACTACACACAAATTTGGGGCAAATGGTGCATTCAATTTCCATGTGGGAATTGTGGACGTAATTAAAACCCAGAAAGCAACCATTTTTTTCAAGGCCTTCAATTCAGGGATCAGGGGCCTATAACCGTGCTAGAGATTCATCATGTCATGTCTACTTAGTTCTAGGAGAGGGTACATTCTTATTGGGAAGGGGAATTATTATTAGTGTCAAAGCAAGAGGACTGGACGGGAACGGACAGCCGATTGTTTTCAGGTGTGGGTCAATAGAAAAGCCAAAAATGCATTAAAATTCTAGAGTTGTCTTGGGTGCTTGTTGTCTGTGTCTGGGTTTTGGGAAGGGTTTTTGCCTCTATGCCAGGCCGCGCTGGCAGGTATGTTCTCTTTTTTGCAATAAAATTTTGTTTGATTTGTGTAAAAGAAAAGTGCATTAAAAGGCATGAAATGGAAAGGCCATGCAGCAATTTAAGATGGTCTGGGCTTTTGGCATGAAGATATGGGTACTTGTGAAATGGACGTGCCAGTTGTGGTGTACTATTGGTATTTGGTTCGTGGGTTATTGAAAGAAGTACGTTAAGTTAACCCCTGTAGGATGTGGTGACCATCCTTGGGCCTCGATTTCCAGTATTTCACATTTTCGTGTTGGTTCCCTTACGTATTGGGCAAAACATGAAATTATGAACACCTTAGCAAAGTTGTGGAGCAAATTATGAGATTAAAAAATTAAAAAAAAAAATAAAGGGGTAAAAACTATGCCTAGGCAAAGAATAGTTTCTACGTATTCTCAGTGAATACACCAATTTTTCCTCTATACTTCACTCAGGTATAAATATCTTAAAAAAATTGCAGAGCAAGCTATTCATAGACCTCAATCCCATCTAATTTTTACTGGCCCTAGCAAACCAATTTTTTATGCTTGAAATCTAGATTGTATAAAGAACTTGTAGCGTATCCCACTGTATTTTATTGGCCAACATCCTAAAGGGGTTAAGGTAAGACAACCCATTGTGGTCAGAATGTGAAGTTTGGCCTCAGGCTACAGTTGGGATTTTTCAAATTTTTCGGCACTTAAAAGACAAGTTTGAGAAACAACAAGTGCAATTGATATTAAATTTTTTCAATAAAGTATGAATTTGCTAGGAATTTCTGAAGTGTTCAGTTTTTCATTGCCCAACAAGGTTTGTAAATCACCCCATAGCCAACAAAATATGAATCCATGATGGTCATCTCACTACCTAATGCAATCACAATATTTTCTAACATGGAATGCCTAAAAAGTCAATCCTTGTTATGAATTTCACATTGAAAAGTTGGAAGTGCCTTATGTGGTCACTAATCACTCCATCACTATCATGTAAAACATTGATTGTGGCCGAGATCTCACAAAACTAAAAAACACACAATGAGGCCACTCCATAGATGACCACTGTGGAAGAAATAACAGCAATGGTTTGTCTTACCTTACATGTTACCGCTCATGCAAAATGGCCATGAGATTGTTTAGAAGAGCTATTCAGCTGACATTAGGATTGCCCTCCACCTGTTGCCTACGTTAGCCTGATCCTTCACGGGCAAAAGGTATGGTAGAGGGACCCATTACTAACCAGCTCCCCATCACCAATCAATAGGGTGTTGTATTTCTGACCAAGGCTGGAACATATGTCCATTTTCTCCTTGGAACGCGTGTTTTTGATTTTTTTTTCAGGGTTTTGACCAATAAGTCCATGACACATAAGTGAGCACGAAACTAGGAAGCAGTGAGCGGGAAATTAGTTCTTGAATGATTGGAATTGGATGACTCTAGATGTTGATCATGGATCAAGCCCAACTTTGGCCTTTCAAAATTCATAGTAATTTCATTGTAAGAGATAAAATTACCAAAGTTTTTGCAATTTCCATCATTTGAGTCAATGCACCTCTAAAAATATTTGCTTTGCCTAACACTACCCTAGATCATGTCCATAATTGCTTATTTGATCGGTTACGGGTCCTTCTACTATAGTTTGCTCTTGAAGCGCCCATGCTCTAAGAGCATCCCCACTATGCACCAAGCTAAAAGGGGTGGGCCAGCCTCAATTGGCGTGTCCAATGAGTGAGCCGGGCCTTCTTTTTTGGCTCTCACCCCACCGCAACTCCGCCTCAAGACACTGGGAGGAAGTCAACATGGACTCTATGAGCGCCACTTCATCCACACAAAGAATGGAGAAACAATTAATGTCCCCAAAGTTCCTCGAAAAATGAGCAAAGGACAAAATCCACCCATACCATGGCACGGCCAAGACTCCCTATTCAGCCGTCTGGTCTCTACAATTGGCCGCGGACAGCCAACTTTTTGGCTTCCCCGTGTGTGCCGTGGGGGAAATAAATGGGGCCAGCCCAGTCAATCCCCAGGTTTGCTTGCTTGGCCATGTGCGGTGGGGATGCTCTAAAGAGCGATCGTGATATAGAGGTACATTTTTCTTTCTTCAATGTACCAACAATGATTGGCAACGGCACAGGGCACACTGGTCCTTGTAATATCTACAGAAGATATTGAACACAGTACCTTGACTTCATCTCCGATAGACAACAATTGGCTTACRTGCCACTAAATCATTGGACCTCACTTAGCCCAAATAACAGTAGTAAGTGAAATTTGCTTTGAAATAGCTCGTCCAACCTTGAATTTAGGCCTCATAAACCGACTTGYCAAGGGGGAGCCTAGAAGGACGCTGAAGGACAAAAATTTGTCAGAATCTTATTTGAATTGTATCGAATATTCCTTTCCAAGTTCCCTCCAGAAGTCCCAAAACTTGATGGCCCCCCTGATTTCATGCTAAAATCTCTCCTCACTAATTAATGACCAAATAGCATTACCCGTACACTAATGATGTTAAATAGTGTACCCATACTAACTATTTTAGAAATGTTATAAGTTTTTACTCTTCATGAATACTTTTACGGAGTGTATGGATCCTAATAGTTCTATAGTTGGGAAAACTTTGTACCTATAGTTGATAAAATATTCATTAAGAGTAAAAACTTATGACTATTTTAAATCAATTAGTGTAGTTAACACTATTTAACATCATTAGTGTAGTGGACAGTCTAATTAGTGGTTCCTTTGCATGTGAATATTAGGTCCCCTTCAACCTATGTTCAATCCTTGGAGAACTGAGATGTGTCGCTTAGTGGTTGGTTGTCCATGGCTTTCGGTTTCAGAATTCTCCAAAAATCGAAAGTGCCGTTTCTTCTCCTCTGCTAATGAAGAGATTGGTTCCCCTGAAAATTTCTCGAGAACTRTTTTTAGTTTGGTTGGATGTGCACAACTTGCGGAGCTCCCATCTAGCTTTGCATGTTTAGAATTCCTTAAGAATGGCTCCAAACGACAAAAGGGGGCTTACACCTCCTTCATGCATAACGGCTCGCCATTGGCTCCTCTTTTCTCTCACCAATTTCTTCGACTTCATAAAATTTTGCTTCTTGAAGAAGGTGTAACTACCCCTATTATTGAAATGAATGTCGGTGAAATGAATCACTAAAAGCATGGCTACCCTAAGTGAAGATCAGATTTGGCATARATAAAGCTAACTGGGTGATTGCAAGAAACACTTGTCCTTATTTTTTGTCCCCTTGCCCTTGGACATGTGGTGTTTTGCTCATAACTTTTGCATAGTTTGATTTTTTTGGAGTGAAATTTGGAATGGAGGTACAAGAGGTAGTTTTAGACATTGAGTAATTTTTTCAAAATTTTCAAAATTATTTTACTATTTTTGACCTGCCTCCAATTGGATGTCTACCTCGGCCATTTTGGAGTTTTTTAGTACTATTTTCTACCCAAAAATCCAAACTTGAAGCTCAAAATTGATATGCAGGGACTTCTACTGAAGTTACATAGGCCCATGAAGAGATTTTCTAAAAATAGTAATATGTCCACCCTCCACATGCGCTCAAAGTGCACTACTTTTGCACAAGTGCAAAGAACTCAATTTTTTTTCCAAAGACAAAAATGGTTGAGAAGAAGCATCTTCTAGTGAGGAAAAATGCCTTTTCAGGGGATAATTTTTTGAATTTTTTTACTATTTTAAAAAAAATCAAACATCATAGTGTCCATTTTCTTGGCATTTTCCATCACTCTTTGAGTGTGCATAACTTTTAGAAATAAATTTTCCTAGGTCTGAAGTTTCACACATGTGATTTTTTGAATGCTTTACAAATTATCCATATTTTGTTTCATTTTTGAAAATTTTATTCCAAAAGTCATAGTACTCCAGTACTAAGGCCATTTTGACCCAAAAACGACAAGTGTTTCTTGCACCTACCCAACTATGTAAAAGAGTGTCGTATGTCATATTGTGAATGGTGCGAGGTGACACAAAGAACCCTGAGAAACATGGACATTTGATTTCGACACCTAAGTGCCAAATTAGAGTGGCCTTCACAAATTAGAGTGACCTTCACGTACAATATTCAAAAGTCATTTTGATTCATGGGTCGTATGTTTCAAAAAAAAAAGTCATTTTGAAAGTTATAGGAGATGTTAATGGAATCCCTTCGCTCAATTGAGAATGGGTGGCCTSAGTGAAACGGCATGTATTGCAATGTGCTCTTCTCCCTTATTGTGCAATCAATAATATATGTACAAAATTTAATCTTATTTTTTCATATCTAAGAAAATCAAATTGAATTTTATATGACTTTTTAAGAAAATTTCTTTGCATAAATCATAGTAACTACAAAAATGACTAAATTAGTATAAAATTTGTAAAGAAAATGGAAATAATAGTGATAAATGTCATAGTGTATTTATTTACTCTTTGGGCTCACAACAAAAGAAACTGAAAAATTATTCATTGGCAATTGAACAATRTTGAAAAGCTGAAGTCTATACAACTTCTGAGGTAAGCCATTTATATTTGTGAYATCATTTTGTGCCACTATATGCCACTATATACTATATAGCACTAGTGTGTATGTTTTCGATTTTGAAGCGTGTGCTATAAACTACGTAGTTGCAAAATTAAAACTAATAGAAAAGTAACTATGGAACACCAAGTTATAATGTTAGAATTTGATATGTGCTTCAAGCCCTTATTGGCACCAACTTTTTACTTAAGCACCAAGCTCTCATACTACAATATAATGCTCCAAGGCCACCATTACAAAAAATTTGAACCCTGGAAGGAGTCGCGAGTTCAGGTGCAATTAGAGAAAAATATATATATATATATATATATATATTTTTAAGAAATTGGATATGACGTGGCACTAGTACGACCACGTCAGCGCCACGTCATCTTAACCCTTTTTTTTTAAACTTTATTTTTTAAATTTAATTTAAAAATTAAAAGATTTTTTTTTTTAATTTTAATTTTTTTCGTATTGGCACCACGGGGGGCTGTAGCAGCCCTTTGGAAGGTTCAAACTTTCTGTAATGATTTCCTTCAATATAAGCTCAAGTGAATCGGTGGTACAAATAGTTAGGTTTATATTATTATATCCCTATAATCCCTTTTGCTATGGATGTAAAAGCACTTATTCCAACTTCACTCTCCTTTAAGAGAAGAAATACCATAATTATGTTTGCCTTTAAGGGTTTTCTAATGGCACCAATACAACTACCATATTTTCCATCCTCCTMCTACATAAGTATATAAGATTTGAACACATGCACAAGAAATATGAGGAAAAAGTGGATAGAACTTCACAAAAACCATAGAAAGTAGTCATGTGCGCAAAGTTCATTCAACATATTTCATACAAAAAAAATARAAGACATCATAATTATATCTTAATAGTCTAAACAAGAATTCAAATAACATTGTAGAAGTTGTTAATATCTAATAGACAAAGGATTTCATTTTTTTTAAATGTCTTCATTCCATTACTTAAAATAAAACATTTATTAGTAGAAATTTGATAGGCACTTTCTGATCAAATATTTTTGCTTGCGAATCAATGTTCTTTTATCTTGATATTATCATATTTGTCTACATTATRTCACTAGTACCCCCTAACTAAGTTTAGTGAGTGAATTTAGAGCTTTTAAAGTGATATAAMTAAATAAGTGGCTTGCCAAAATCCAAACCCAAACCATATACTTGTTGAAAAGTTTTTRACACTTTAGATCCAAGTGAAACAAAGAGTGATCACTCATAACACTTTATATTTAAGTAAATGTGAAATTTGTCAAAACTCTAGAACTTTGTGCAAACTATATGCATGATTGCATGTTAGAAATGAAGCATAGCATCAAATGGAACAAGAATTGTTTCAATTTTAATTGTGGAAGATTTTCAAATACACACTAGTAATACTATAACAATACACTATTAYATGACAATATATGATTRTACATGATGATATASTATTACATRKTAATARTGTATGCAAATGCTGGATTTGCAAGTTAGTTTTTTYTTAAGATCACAAAGTTGATATTTAACAATTAGGATTGTCATGCTAATTTTGTAATAAATACTTGAGTTAGTGCTAGAGGTGTGTATAATCCAATACTATAAAATCTCCGTATAGATTTCATTTGAAACTTTGAAATTCAATAAAGTTAAGGAAATTTTGCATCTTAGCTTGAAGTTTGTCACTGGAAAGGTTATAATTTWTAATTTGCATCCATTTTTTGGCCATGTTTTGTAATCACTATAAAGTTGTGAATATGATGAGGYAAAAGAATAATATTCAAAGTATCTAATTGTATAGCTTTCAATACACAATATCTACTCCAAAATGCACCATTAGATGTGCACTAAAATTTAACACATCACTCATAACACCACCAAGTGCACTTCCACCTTCTAAGATTGCACTTATTATATTTTTTGGAAGAAAACATTGTTTTTAAATAGTTAATAAAAATTGAAATATATTTTTAAAACTAGTCTAGGATCTTAAGGTTTAAGTTCCCCTTTAGACATGAGTTGTTTCAAAATGTCATAAACCATCAAGTAATCATAGTTATCACATCATTTAAAAATAAATGAATAAAATATAAATTAATGTACCTAAATGTGTTTCATCAATTTCAAGAGCTCTTGAAACAAGTTTTTGAACACATACAATCATCCACTACAATAATAATGGTATTTAGTGTTATGTTATTGATAACGTTACTTGAACTTTTACCACACCCACTCTAAATTTCAAGTAGTTTGCATTTAGTGTTGTGTTCACCACCCCTTAATTCATATATTTAAGCTTATATTTTTTCCATTGCAATTTGATAAAATAATATGTAACAGTACATGTAATTTTGTAAAATGATTTTATCCAATAGTTGACAAATAGTGTCTATGTTGAAAACATGATGTTCATATTTTTAAGATTCATTGAACCTATAGGATTGAGAATTTCACCTTAGTGCTCATATTGCATGCTGAAACTATAGCCTCGTATCGACGGTATTGTATCTCATTCATTGCTTGGGGACTTTGTTTTCTATACACTAAATTGCAGTTTACACAAAGGGTGAATCGAAGGCCCTCTTGAACTATCAAAATTGTGATTGGTGAAGAGATGGGCGTGGTCCAAGTTGGATTTATAGTTTGGTCAAGGCCCATGCCATTTTTCATGGATGAAAATTCCATTGGGAATCCTATATGGTCCAAAGTAGATAATGTTTTGCTTGTTGCAAGGAGTTTTCTTCTTGACCACCTTTTTAAGGGTCTAACAAATTTCTAGGACATTATGACGGACTAAAATCTCACAACTGTAGAATTTGTCTATTGAATTAATCATGCAGGTGACAATGTTGGATCAAATCATAAGTAGGTATAGCCTAGCTATACTCTTTCTTAAATTTGGACCACGACCAAGCTAAGTGTCATCACTCTATTTTTGTCTTAGGCTCTTGCTTTCCATTGTCATCATGAACAAAGGGGGAGTGGACCTTGGAGTGCTTGTGGTCCTTGAGTTCAACCTTGGTGTACCATACGTGCAGGTCTCATATTTGGCACACTTGTGTCGAAATTTAATTTCCACATTAGATTCTGAGGGGTCTACATTGCCTTACACCAATTGCAAGATTACATGTGACACTTTTTTCACAAAAAATGACTTAATTATTTCCAAATCCGACCTTCACCGCAAAACGACTTGAATAGAGATATCACGGCCCTTCATACGGTGGTCTAATTTGGCACTCATATGCTAAAATTGAATTTCCAAGTCAAATTATGAGGGATCCATGTCACCTCACACCATTCACAAGATGACACGTGACACTTTTTTTCTAACAAAAAAACCCTTTGAATTTATGCTGAATTTGACCTTCACGTTGGATGTAATCATCCCTCAGGAATTAATTTGGGCTTGATCAACCGACCTCCAGTAAGTACCCCCTCTGTCTTCGTGAGTAAATTTGGCAAGTCGCCGGTCCCATGATAGGATTCACGTTCCCCAAGCCGGAGTTAGAATTGCAACTGAAATCACGTTGGCTTTAACTGAACTTAAGCTTCCTTCCGTCAGTTTGCGTTCCCACTCCCTCCTTCCTTCCCTCAGCCTTTCTTTATTGGGGGGCCTGCCACGTCTGTTTATAGACGCCGGAGCCAATTGGGAACACCGCGTGGGTCCCGTCCGTCGTGCTCCCAGATCCTCTCCGTCGGTCACTCTTGCTATTATTTCCCCCTCTCAACGGAGACGGACGGACGGACAGACGGACGGACAAACCCCTCCGACTCCGGCTCCGTCAACCTGGCACCAACCGGAAATCATTCGTTTTGCGGCGCTCCCAACGGGGTACTGGAGAGTTCCCAGTAGGAGAGTTCGTGGCGAGCTTTCACTGGTTCTCAGCGGGTTCTCATGGGCTCCCATGGGGTTCTCTGGGGGGTTCTCTGCGACGCTCCCCCGGCTTTTCCTGGGTTCAGGGGGGGTGGAGTTTGAGGGTTGGTTCCCCGGTCATGTTCCCCGATCATGTTCCCTTTGCGTTCCCGACACTGGGTTCGTGGGAGTTTTGTTCTTTCCGGAATTGGGAAATATCCCTCAGGCTGCCTGCCAGTTGGTGCCACCGGAGGGATCTTTTTATAARTAACGAACTAAATTTTGTTTGGGAACTTTTCTAAACTGAAACCGGAATCTTATTTTTTGGGCTCTAAAATTAGAAGTGACGACGTCCCCTTCAGTTGTGTTTTCGGTTCGGTCCGGTTCGGTTGGCTTGCTGCTGGTCGTGAAGTGCTGGAGGGTCGGGGTTTTCTGGGATTTAGGGTCCGTCTGCCAGATTTTGGGCTGCACTTCTTTGATTGTTTTTATAGAATAAGGAAGGAAAGCTCAGGGTTGCCTTTCATCAGGCGGTCAACGTGCAATTAGGGAGTCGGAGAACAAAGAGACCATGGAGGTAACTTATTTGAGCATGGCCACCGGTACACGTCCAACTTGGCACGCTCAAAGTTTCCTTCTAATTTTCAAGGGCCCTTCATTTCCTCATCCCTCACCATTGCTCATCAAAAACGGCTCATAACATTTCCACAGTGCTTAGGCTCCCATTCACTTTAACAATCTCCACCGTGCCTCACTCTGTGCCACTTTCAAAGGTCATAAATATTACTTGCTTTTGATTGGCCATGTATTGCTTGCACACTAGTAGAAATTTCAGTTGTTCTTGTTGATTTGGTCTCGTTGTTTTGGTCAATTTTTTACCAGAACAACGCTACCAATTCAATAGAAAAACTGAAATTTCTACTAGTGATGCATATCTTTTGTACAAGCGACTTGTGTATTGCCCTTCACCGCTATGTCGGTTGAAGTGGCCCTCTACTTTAAAGGCCACTTGGTTTTTCTATGAGGCCGCTTTGGATGTGTCTCTTGAAAGAGTGATGGTGGGGAGGAAAAAGGGGTGAGGGCCTGTTAGGTTCCGTTGAGTCCATCTTCATAGGCCACTGGTGGACATGCTCTCATAAATAGAAGGAAGACTATCCATCAAGTAGAATGAAGAGTAGGTCAATGAAACTTGGTATAAATAGTGATTTCAAGGGTCAATAGTGTTTTTCATCACCATTTGAAGAGCATCAGCCTTAGAGTGTGCTACAATGACAATGTTCACAATCCTTAACCTCTCTTTTAGGGCTTAAGGTGCCCTTTTGGGACTCATTTGCACTCAGAGTAGTAGCTAGTGTATAGTAGATGGTTGCTATTATGTGAGCATAGAAGTGTGAGCTCATGAGTCTAGAATACTATAGAACTATGTAATAGGTGTATATACTACAAAAATTGTCTATGATTATATGATATATATGTTACAAATGACCATATTATAGGTGTTTATGATACATACGCTTTCAATCACTAGAAGAAAATTGTGCTGAACTTGTGAAAATCTATGTTTTATTCAACATAAAGTGTGGGCTGGATTTTGTTGAGATCTCCCTTTGTAATCCAAAATTTTGCATTCTAACACAAAATTTTGCGTTTCACTTGTCAAATTTTGTGTTGAAATGCTGAAACGCAAAATTTTGCATTATGAAGGGAGAACTCAACAAAATCCAGCCCACACTTCATGTTGAGTAAAACACAGTTTTTGTCAAGTACAACGCAATTTTGATAAGTTCAACGCATTTTTTGACAAGTTAATCATAGTTTTCTTCTAGTGAATGGTGTGTGGTATCTATACTATAAGTACCTATATTGTAGGCTCAATGCTCACAAACTCATATTTCTTATCTCACATACTAGTACCATTGTTGTATAGTATACAAAAATTAAATAAATTGAACTTTGTCCCTATTTGGGAGCATGGAAGGAACATGAACTTATTATGTTAATCATTGAAGGTGAGGGCACATGAATTGAATGACAAATGAAACTTTTTGTGAAATTCAAATTTTCTCTTGATTCACTTAGATTTCCTATTTGTGGGGTAGTATTCATTCAAGATTCAATGTATATGCCTATATGGACTCGTCATATGCACAATCTCCGCACCCTCTTATTTCATTTGGACCTTGATTTTGAAGACCCATTGACTTTGAAGTATTTCTGAAACTAAAATTAAAATGACCAAAATGGGCATGCTTATTCTAAAAGGTTAATCCTAAAAAAAGTCATTAGGTCACCTAGTGGCTTTTAAAACATTATTTTTTACACCATCCGTTTTTTAGGGKTCAAATGACATCTTTTGGCCTAGTGGGCAAGTCAAAGGGAGAATAAAAAAAATCTCTTCGAAGTAGGGCAAGGGTCTTGCTTTCGACTTTTAAATGCTATGTTTTTTTTGGTACAATGATGTGCCAAACTMGAGGTTGGTAAGAACAATCATCCTTTTTTGACATCCATCCATATTATTATCTCAAATATTAATAGACATCGTCCTAACTTTGGAGAATCTAATATTTCTTGGAGATGTTTGGGGCAGTTTGATCCCAAAATTTCACTTTTTTCTAGTGTATTGGTAGCTACTACCAAATCTAGGTAAGATTTTGGCAAAAACTTGCTAAAATTATAAATGTTGTTTTTTCCTTGATCAAGGTTTGTATAGTCATAGCAAGTACAATTGATCAATGAATAGTGCTTTGATTTTGCAACTTGAATGTGGGGTTTGGCAATTCTTATTCACTATAGGAGTAGATTCAATAGCTAGGTTGAAACAATCCAAAAAATATTAAGACTACTTTTTGGCAGAGACGCATTTGAAACCAAGCTTGAAGGGCTTGGCTTGTGTTTGAAAGGTACATCTCTAAACAAATTTGGTGTTTATAATTAGGCTTAATCCCAAAAGGACCAAGGCCCATTTGGGKCACAAATTGTTAAAACTATCATTTTTAGGGCACCAAAAAAAAGTAAACAAGATTTTTTTTCCATAATTTAATTGTACAAATTTGTACTAGACTACTATGAGAATGTGAAACAAATTCAAAAACTTTGATCACATTAGATTGAAGTTAGAAGAGTTTTTTTTTCCGAGCTTGTCCAACAAGGCTAGTAGACTTTAATATCTCCTAGAGTGGGTTTTTCTGAACTAAACATGGCAATTTTTTTTTACATTTGCATATTTTATTATGTAAATTACATACTTGCCAAATTTCAAAAGTAGAGGAAGAATTTGCACATGCTGGTCGTAGTTGTGTGAGTTACTTGAAGAGTTTCGGCAGCATAACTTTTGATCTAGGCACACGATCAAAAAAAGGTATACTTCTTCTAAGGAGGTACACACTTACACCTTGTGTCAAAATTTGAAAAAAAATTTGTTAAAAAATGACTTTGTATGCATCTACCAAAGATCACTTGCTTTCATTCAACAATCATTTGGTCCTTTAGGGGTTAAAATTGCTTCAAAGTACTCAATTCCAAAGCCAAGCTAAAATCTTCATCTATATTTATTCATTAGCAAATACAATTGTAGGATCCTTTAGTTAACCTCTAAAGTATTGAATGACCATTGAATGTATGCATGTAATCTCAACTAGGTGTGTATGAAATTTTTTAACAAATGTTCTTTAAATTTTGACTCAAGGTCTGAACATGTATCCCTGTAGTGAAAATAGAATTTTTTTCAATCGGGTGCCTAGATCAAGTACATCCTTTAGTAAACTTTTCAAGCAGCTCAGGCGGCTTTGGGCATCATATACAAAACTTCTCTTTAAGGGCTAAAATTTGGCACGTGTGCAATTTACTTGATTCAAGATGCAAATGTAAAAAAAAAAAATAACATGAATAGTGTAAAAAATTTCACTCTAGGAGGTTTTAAAGTCTGTTGACCCTATCTGGCAAGATTGAAAAAAACTTTTTCTTCTAGCTTCAAACATTATAATCTTTCAATCTGTGCGGTCAAAGTTTCTAAAAGATTTTCCACACATTTTCAAAGTAGTCTAGTATAAATTTGTATGGTTCAATAATGGAAAAACAAATTTTTTGTTTTGATTATTTGTCACTGTCCTAAAAAATGGTAGTTTTTCACAATTTTTGTCCAAAATGAACCTCAGTCCTTTAATGTTTAACTTGTTAGATTACACCCTCCTAAAATTTCAGAATAAGAAACCTTACCAATTGCAAGATCATGACACTTGGATTTCTAAAAGAAGGGTTTTTGACTCTCTCCAAATGGTTAGGTTTCACTTTTCAAATGTTTTAGACAAAAATTTGTAGATCCTACAAATTTTTAATCTCCAGAATGTGTTGAAGAAATAAGTTGGAAATACAAGTAAACGATTTCAACAAAATAAATTCTTATTCTTACTTGAACCCCCCCCAAAAAAAAATAGAATATGATTCCGATTTCCGAATACTACATTTTTAGGAATTTAGTTTAGGAATTGAAAAATGCCAGCCCCAAGGGTTATAATGTTGTAATAAATAGCCTACATCCAATGATTTTTTTTTTTTCAAAATATTAAAAATTGAGTTAAATAAAGGACTTTGAAGTTTATTTTAGAGTAGAAATTCCATAACTGCCCACAACCTAAAATTTCTCATAACTTTCATCTTGTCAATCTAAATGGAATGATGTGAAGCTTTTCTTATATATAAAAATCTAGAAAACCAATTTCAAATTTTTATTTGTTGAAAAAATCATTTTTTTGAGTTGCTCAAGAAACAATATAAACTACATATCATATAATAAATTTTTAACTATGCAATCAAAAGTTATGAAAATTGTTGCCCCTTAGAGCTACTTCTTGACCATACGTTGTATAAAAATTTCAAAGAAAAAATAAAAATTCCTTTCATAGTGAGCTACCCCCCAAAATGTAGTTTGGTCTTTCAAGGATTAATCAAAATTCCCAAAAAATCAGAGTAAGATGAATTGTGAGTGAAGGCAACAATTTTCTCAATAACAAATGCCATCTTAAAATAAGAAGAGAACTTAGATCCAATTGGAACGGTGTGGATGAAGAGTCGTTTATTCAAAACCACATATTAACTTTACTGTTTTGATGGAATCTAGAGCATTAGCCTTGTATGATTGTACCATTCCAAACATAAGATTGTGATCATTCCATCATGGAGAGAGAGTTTTGTACTATATATGATTTCTTTAGGGATAATTGCAAGCAGTATATTATTAATTACATACTTCCCAAATTTTAGAAATAGAAAAAGATTTAGCACATGCCATGTATAGTTGCATGTTATATCTAAAAACTTTTGGGGACATAACTCTTGATTTGGACCACTAATAATAAAACATTTTCACACCTCGAGTCAAAATTTTGAAATTTTTTCATTCAAAACTAACTATATAGAACACTACATGCATTTTCATTTTGAAACTTTGAGGGTCAATTGTCCTTTAGGAATGAACACACTGAATTGAAGCTAAAAAGCTCAATCTTTAGTAGTCTTAGATTTACACTTGTCATTAAAGTATCAAAGAAATTTAGCAAGTAGCTCTTCCTTCCAATTGGCATGCTTGCTTGGAGTTTGTTTTCTCTTTAGAGTTGAATAATTTTTTAGTTTTCTATTTGCACAACTTGAAGATGCTAAGATAACTTTTGGAATTTTATAATAAATAATGGAAACTCTTCCAACTCACRTACATTCTTTCTTCTTTCCATTGATATATTAGAAAATGTTATGAAAATTTCATCAATGAATATTGATTTAATGAAGTGCAATTTTCACATCGATCATTGTCCTAATCAATATTTGGGATATTTTTTGAATTGTAATGGCTATTTTGCTTCAATTCCCATGTTGAATGGGTTTTCCAAGTACCAAATCCTTTTTTTCCCTATTTTTACTCAAAATATAAATTTTATAGATTTTTTCACCAGTCTTTTGCGGTGTTTTTGAGCTACAATTGATTTTCTCCAATTCTAACGGTTAACACTTACGGTTCTTTTTTAACATTGATTACAATGGTTGAGTGTTGAAGAGTTAAAATAACATCAAAAAACCGATGAATAAAAAAAATCAAACAACTAAATATTTTGTTGCACCTTTTGAAGTCCATGAACTTTTTTTTTCTCAATTAATCCACATATTGCCACTTATACAACTTAACTTCTACTGTATTGTTTTTGCAATTAAGGTAGAACAACCTAATGTTGTTAGTCGTCCAATTATGACTTCAACTCAATCCTCCCATTTGCATCAATCATCAATCCATTACTACAATCTTAACAATCATTTAGCATCATGATCATGCACTTGGATAGGAGACATGTGAATGTGTGGTTTAGCATGGGTCTATCTATGCTTACTAATTTAGTCCTAACAAACTTTGAAAAATCTCATAAATTTATTTTTCTTGTCAAAATGTCTTCATTCTAGTGGCAAATGGCTTTTCTCCAACTTTTAAATCTTTGAAAAATACGGGAGTTCACTAATAGCTTTTCCAAGGTACCTAAATAATAAATTTGGGTGGTAATTATAAGTTGATCTACATTATGTCCATAATTTAAATTAGAGAATTTAAATTAAAGAAGTTAGACTGCACTTCTTCTAGTGCCTTGAAATTATTTAACTCTAAATTATCAATATTAGGGCATCCTCATTAGACTTTGGAATTTACCCCGCCAAATCTAAATCTAACTTCTTATTGCTTCGTAATTTTAATTTAAAATCTCTATCATTGGAAGTGCATTCAAAAGTATTTTGATTATGTACAAAAAATTCAAATTTAGACATTGGACAAAGAAACTACACCACTTTTAAAGCTAGCAAAAAGACAAAAATTATAGTGGTCTTGGCAAATCACCATTACCAATGCTCATTTCATTCCAAAAAAGCCAACAATGCTAGCAAGTGAGCATAAAAATGCGAGCATGATTGTGAGCCTTGAGCATATATATTAGTAGATATACTACAACCATTGAAGCTGCTTATAACATAAAATCAGAGCCACTCCATAAACTGAATAAAAATCATAATTGTCCTAGATATTTGAAAACATAGTGTGATAGTGATCTATAAATTTTTTTAAACAGCATCTAAGGTGTTCTATTTTCAACAAGCAAATCTTATTTTCGGAAAAGATTTTTTGTGCACTCACTTGCAGTTGTCAGTCAGGGCACAGATGATAAGGAATTAGCTAATTGGAGCCAAATTATAATTTAGTTGCTAAACTAATTGAAGTGGAGGGCAAAGTTGTCAGGGCAACTGAGTGCGTGAGTGCGTGTTCCGGAGATGCTGGGGAGTGGGTTAAGGAATCTGATTATTATATTGTTGTAAATTTAGTTGTTCCTCCTTCAGATACACGAGTTAACCCAAGTGTTTTTGTTTTTGTTTTTGTTTTTGTTTTTTGTTTTTGCATAGGAGTTGTGAGATCTTAACAAGAGAAATTTATAGTTTTTATTTTTAGAATGTTGTCTTTTCCCACAATGCTTCACAAATTTGTATATAAAAGTTTTTTGGAATTGGAGGTGACATGAACAACTACAAAGAGTATTAACATACTAAAATTAGCTTCTAAAAAACTTAATTGCACATGAAAAGCTATCAAACTCTTTACACAACCCACCTTGTAGTTGTTGAAGTGCAAATAGCTCCAAACTAACACTTGCATAATTAAATTTTCAATGGCAAAAACCATGAAAACACTTTACTCTTTCCATAGGGACCATTTTCAAAGCAAATGGATAAGTACAATTTCTTAGATCTCAAAATCAAGTGAAATTGACAAACTTTGTTGAAAGCCAATAAATGAAGTAAGATTTACGAGTTTAATTCTTCAATTAATTGACATATATGCCTTTGAAGACCTCTCAATAATTTAGTGAAAAATGAAAGTTTTCAATAATTAAACCTCAAAATTGTCTAAATTTTTTTTTAAACAGTCAAAGGAATTTAAGTGCTCATATTGAAATGCATGTGCTTGAAATTTCAGATCAACCATGTATGATTGATTGGGTAGATAGGGATTAAGATAGTATGTGCTTTAAAAACAAACATGAAATAGGGATAAATTTTGCTTTCTTCATTGTACCAACAGTGTACATTTTCAAGGCTAGAATGAACTTGCCTCCTCGCTTAGGCACTCCAAGTCATTTTAAGGGTGCAAGTAAAATAAAAAGCCTCCTATTTTGGACTTGGTTTGTTTACCTTGTACACCAACCCTTTTTTTTTGAGGCTGGGTCGTTGCAAGAAACACTTACCACTTTTGTCTCAAAATGGCTCAAAATCAATGAGTCCTGTGAGTCCTGTGACCCTTTGAAATAAATTTTTTTTAAATTGAAAAAAATATGGATAATTTGAAGAGCAATGAGAATATTATGTCTCTTGAAATTCAGACCTAAGAAATTTTTTCTCTAAATATTCTAGGCAATGGAAAATACAAGGAAAATTGCTCTTTTTTCTCTAATTTGGTAAAAATAGTAAAAAATTTCAAAAAATGAAAATTCAAAAATCCATTTTTCTCCAAGTAAAGTTCTTTCTTTTCCAACAAATTTTATCTTTGAAAAAAATAAATTVTATTCTCTACACTTGCGCAAAGTCAGCCACTCTGACGACATGTGGAGGTTGAATAGTATAGTATTTTCAAAAAATCTCTGGTGGTCTTGTGTAACTTTAGGTGAGGTCCTTGCATGCAAATTTTCAGCTCAAAATTTGCATTTTTGGGTCAAAAATAGGACTAAACCCCCCCAAAATGGCTAAAGTAGATGCCCTATTGGGGGCAGTTTAAAAATAGTAAACTAATTTTTTAAAAATCGAAAAAATTACAAAAAATGTAAAACTTTTGTAGGCACCTTCATTCCAAGTTTCAAGTCAAATGAACAAACGATGCAAAAGTTATGAGCAAAAAACTACCTCCTAAAGGTCAAGGGGACAAAAAATAGGACAAGTGTTTCTTGCAATCACCCGGCCTCTAATTGCAAATATGAATTTTCAAATTTTCAAATTTATTCATGCCTAGAAAATAAAATATTTTAGGGGTTTTCCGAGTGGTAGAGCGAGGGGGGCACTTCACCCCTGCTCATTTTCATGAGGTGGTCGCTATTAGTGATCAATGCGTTCCAACTTGAAAAATCGTAACTAATTTCCTAAAGGTCCAAAAACATAAAACCACTTGGATTCAATGTCAATTCCATCTTCCCCCGTACAAAAATTTAGTGAAAATTGTTTCAAGGATTAACTTTCTCTAAAAGACAATTTGCTCTTAAATGATTGCTTTAAGAGCAGACTACCTCTTGAAAGTGAGTTGTGCTTTCATGTGGATGGTGTCATTAGCGTTTCATAACCATTACTAACCATAATTTACAATGTGGCTACATCGAAAATTGCACCTTGCCTCCAATCGCCATCATCACTTGATATACATCTCTAAAATCTATATGTATCTACGTTGAAGAAAAAATTTTAGAACATCTATAAAAAATAGCTTTGACTGTTGTATATAGTATTCAAATGTCACATTCTTCGATGCATTGGAACCTCCTTGCACTTGCCAACAAAAAAATACAAAAACTTGTAAAGACTAATAATAATAACTACGCATAGTAGCAAAACCATTAGATGTTTTTTGGGGCATTTAGAAGACTACAAGTTCTCGGGATGTGGGAACTCATTGGGAACTCAGGGAACTCTACCATGTAGGCAGTCTGACTTGGCCGAGAGACCACCACGTCAGATAATACTAATTTATTAATATTTTATTATTAATGATTAAATATTGAAAAAAAATTGAATTTTTTTAAACTAGTTTTTAGTTTCTTTACCCAAAATAAGCCCCAAAGTAACAAGTAGTTATACCCCAAACTGACAAGTGGTAGCCATGAATGTGTCATGGTGATGTGTGCGGATTTTGCGTTGGCCAATCGCTTATGTAGAGTACAAGCTTCTAATCTATTGCTTTTGGGTGTTGTTGTGACCACTTGTGAGTTAGTCTAAGGTCCACAATCGGTGCATCTAAGTAGTTGTTTCTACAAATTTGTGTTGCATTCATACAAGCTTGGAAAAAGAAGAACCAATTTTGTTGGTTCCCTAAACCATTTTTTGTCAAGCGTACATCATTTTATTCAATAGCTATCCTCAAGATTTGCAACTCCAAACAAATGTTACTTTTAATTATGTTTACCTTATCCAACATGGTTCTAGAATGGTTCAATGTGCCCTAAACAAATCATGCTAGGTCTTAAATATAAGTTTTTAGTATATGTTTTTAGTCACATTTCAAAAAATTTAAGCTTGTACGAGAAATTTAAGCATGTTCTAAAATGGTCACCTTGGGCAAATTTGAAGCATTTTAGAACCCTAATCATTGTACACTCTAATGCAAAATCAACCCCTTTTGAAATTCTTAACTAAATGTACACCTTTGGAATACATGAGCATAGGGTGGGTTTGAGGTGCATGTATGATTAAAACTCAAAGACTSATTTATAATTATAKTTTATTGAKACAATGTAGCCTAAAACATYATAGAAAAATTTAYAATCCTCTTTCAACTATCAATAAGACRCTACAYAAATAAAGAGTTTMATGATAAGAAYARTGCTTWGWTAATTATGAAGTTGTTTTAAAGAATGGTTACCATATCCTTTCAATTCATGCTTACTATTGAATGGTTGTGATTTAATGAGAATGACTAAGTCTCACTAATGATAATAACATAAACGTATTATGTATGTGATATCTTATAAAGTCTTGTATGTTTACGCGGTTGCAATCACTATGGCTCATTTATGCAGAATTGCCTTGTACAAGTGTTTTTGATTGTTCATTAATGAAAGGTTTTAAGAAAACACTCATTGTTCCACTTTAAACGCCAAAGAACTAAATGTCCGTTCCATTGGAAATTCGAGCATGTTCTTGCAAAGTCATGTTTTACCTTCTAAATTTACATTGTCCCCGAGAGGGGTTAAACTAAATTTCAAGAAAATTCCTATGAATACATACGAAATTTAGAATTTTTTTAAAATTTTATTTAAAGATGAAAAATACATTAAATTTTTAGAAATATAATATTTTATTTCGATTGGTGCCTAGTAGCAAAAGTTATGCTACACCAAATTTGGGGATGCCAGGCAACAAAACAAATCCACAAAAACTTGAAATAAAAAATAAAAAATAAAATTGCCAACAAGATTGTATACTTTTTTCCATGAAAAGCTTTGATACATTCAATTTGGATTAGTGATACAAAAGTTATGGAGAATCTTGTTTTGCGGGCAATTAGAGCATCTTCTTGAAAAATTAACCCTTAAAGGACCAAACTGTGTTTTTTGGCAACATGGTGATTTCGGGTAGCTCACTACGGATGGAGTTTTCATTATTTTTCCTTTAAATTTTCACACAACATGTACTTGCACTAGAAATGGCAGTTTTGGAGCGCTTTTGGTGAAAACATAGTCAAAGACCTTTAGGGATTAATGTGTCGGACATGTATTTTACAAGAAGGTAATCTAAGRTTTCTATTTCAATGCACAAATTAGGAATTGTATTTACCAAAGTTTTATTGGGGGTTATGAGGGAAGGTTTGGATATTACATGCAAAATTCTTCTTTCATTTGTTAAATATGTTAAATATGCAAAGCTAATATAATATAAGATGTAACTATCGCCTAGATAGTCATGTATTGACAGTGAAAAATCTCATTCCAAGAGAAGATGATATTTGYTACCCCTATCTAGCAAGGGCAAAAATCCCTTTTCTTTCAAACTTCAAACAATTGAGCACTTTAATTTGTCATATTAAAGTTCTAATTTTTTTGTACATTTCCATTGTATTACAATATAGTTTTTTTGAGTTGTTGAATCAAAAAAAAAGTTTAAATCCATTTTTGGTCAATACCCTAGTAAGTGGTAGCTTTTGACAATTTTAGTACAATAATAGGTTCTTGAAGGTCAATAGACCATGAAAGTTCTTTTGAAACTTTTCAACACTATAATGTGTAACTAAACTTAAATGAATAAACCATGAGAGTAAGAAGTACAACCTTTCAACACTTTCCATGGAGCTTCATCTTGAATTAAATTTGAGCAAAATTATTTAAAAAAAAATTATTTATGATTTCATCATTGTGGCACATTTTCAATAATTCCTTGAATTCTTTTTAGTACAGTAACAAGGTTGTGATCACTAGTCATTGGCACCTTTTTCCATAGCACTTCACCATTCTTTGCATGTGGTTGTTCAAATTTCTTAAATACTTTCATCCTAAAAAGATGATAGAAATTAGAAAAGTAGACTATATCTACTTTTGTAAACTTTTCACCACCAAATCCTTCTTACAAAAGCAACAACATAAAATAACATAGAAGTACCAAGATTAGAAAAAATTCATTTCCATATTCTTTTAAGAAACAACTCTTTTTCAACTTTCATTGAAAATTGCATCACTTGGAAGGCTATATTGAATTTTTTCCTCTTTTGTATATATTTCTATAATTGGAATACACTCATTTTCAACAACCCGTCAAGCTAATAAATAATATAGGAGCCGTCCAAAGAGTCACTACTATTTTCATATGTGAAGAAATTTCTTGCAAAGTGTTGAGACGTGCCAAGAAATCCCTCCCAAGGCCACGCAACAAAGCCCAACCTCAATTCAACTCAAATTCAACTTCAGTTCAATGTTTTGTAAATATGGGATAGTTCCCTTTGACATTTGGTTCACTTTTTTTATATATTTATTTTACAGTAGTTACCTTTTTGTGACTGGACAACCCAATTTGTTAGAGACAAAACAAGCAAAAGAAATCAACCCCTTCCCTGAACCAACCAACCCAAATTCAGGGGACGTCATCTCGCCAGCCAATCATATCAGSCCAGTGACGCATCGGGGTGATACTCTTACCCGCCTGCACCTCTCAGGGTATCTACCCAATGCACCTGTGCTCACGTATCCGTTTACGCCGAATTAATTAACCCTGGGTATCAATCCCAGACCGAGGGTCACGCGGTGAGAGAGCGAAAAGGGCGTCTCTACAGGAGAGTCAGTGGAGTAAGAAAGCAAAAGGCGCAAGAAAAAGCTGAAAGCTATACTAGCCGGGGGTGAGAGCGCGGTTGGCTAGTTCGGCTGTCAGTGTAGCCAGGGCGCGGAGCTTTGCCGGATTTGGAAGGCTGGTTGCTGGCCAGTTGGTAGTAACTTCGCAAGCGAGCAAGCTTGAAATCAAGCGCAAGTATGGAGGGGCTATAATTGTGCGAGCTCTCGGCGCTCCGACGCGCTTTGCAGCACAATTCCAGGGCCACCAAGTCGTGTCGACTGCCATTTCTGTCTCGTCGCTCGTCGCAGAGTGCAGCAG
Organism: Pleurozium schreberi; assembly: GCA_006891605.1. Lineage (NCBI taxonomy): Eukaryota > Viridiplantae > Streptophyta > Bryopsida > Hypnales > Hylocomiaceae > Pleurozium > Pleurozium schreberi. Next base: position 21,017 of record VACF01002102.1, on the reverse strand, counting down.
CGCAGTAGCAGCAGCGCAAAAATAAACAACTCGCGGTAACCGAAATCCTCCGTCGCTCGCTCGGTATAGCTCCTGCCCGGCCATGCCCGTGATCGCAGTGAGGAAATTGCTCCCCCCCGGCGGCAGAGTAGTAGTGAGTTGAGTGTGAGAAACCGACCAGTCTTCTTTGTATGTAACGCTCTGAAAGAAAGAACGCGTAAGAGAGGAGGTGGATTCGTAGTGTGTGYGTGAAACGACTAGAATTCGTCGTCGTGTGACGAGGGTTCACGTTGTAGTATGTGCTGGCCTTCTCTCCCGCATCTTCTTGTTTTGCCTGGCCTGCGAGCTGCTGCACTGCACTCGCATCGTTGTACTGTCCCTTCTTCTACTCTGTTTTCCTCAATCCAACGACTAAAGGAGCCGTGAGTTTCTGCGTGTGCTCGAATTTGTTGAACCAAAACCGCAGCTCGCAGGAATGCCCATCAGTACTGCACGAATTTCACATTGAGCGTGCGGAATTGTGTTCTCGCTTCTAAATATTGTACTGAAAGAAAAAGAAACAAAAACATCAAAAAAACAGAGGTTGTAAGTGTTAGAGAGTTCTTCTTGGAGTCGGTGTTTGTGAGAGAGACAGTTTCACTCATTGCACATTTTGCACCCGAGCTTGAGAAATTGTGTTCTCACTTCTAATTTATTGTACTGAAGAAAAAAAGAAAAAAAGAAAGACGGAGATTGTAAGTGAGAGGGAGAGTCCTTTTTGGTGTCGGCTTTGTTTTGAAGTCCTTCTTGGTGGAGGTGAATTGAGGTGGCTGTGCTTAGAATTGTGAAGATAATCGAGAGAGAGAGTGAACGAGAGAATGCTGTGTAGTTGAACGATCTGTGAACATACTGAAAGTGGAGAAGAGCTCCGGAATTGGAAGAGAGAGTCGTCCTGGAAAAACTCCAAATAATGTTCTTTGCGACAGTGAAGTGCTAGTAGGCTCACTGGAGTATATTTTGAAGCTTGGAGGTTTGTGATTATTGAAAGGGAGCATTGGAGAGTTAGAAGTAATAGAGAGGCGAAAATGGTTGCTCCGTATATCCTCGCTGGTTCTTTTGCGGAGGTTGAGAAGCCTGCACTGCCGGAGGTATTCCACATTGACGACCTGTTGGACTTCAGTTGCGAGGACATAGGAGGTCCGATAGTCGGCGGGGAGTTGCAACTTTCTGGCGTGACAGTGGAGAGCTCTGTCAATGGCGGAGAGGCGAGCATTTCTTCTTCCGTGGAAGTTAAAAGCGAGCTAGTAGATCCCGCAGCTCTGGAAGACATTGAAGTGAARACAGACCTCTGCGTGCCAGTAAGTCTCAATTTTGGTGTTCTTGCGCATGCGAGTCATTGTGAAATAAGAATCCGCCTAATTCTGAATTTGAAGTCGAGTTCGTGTCTCGCTTGTCCGACATGGCTGATTACGCAGTATGTGAACGTTTTCTGGTATAATTCTCGGTGACATTTCGACGCCATGGACTCCCCCTCCGCCCCGACTTCAATTCCCTCTTCTCCTTTAAATTTTACGGAGTATAATATAGCAAAAGCAAGCCCAGCCACAGTGCCCAGAGCATCCCCAGCCGTGAATTCTCAGTCCACGCCAGCTGCCTGGGCTCCCAAATTACTCATTCGGAAGCTGCAGACCGTCTCGTGCAGGCCGGTAACTTCATAACTCCAGCTTGGCTGCTTCTACTGGAACGGAGGGGAGCCCATCCCCCCAAAGAATATTAATTTCTGCTGTCTGTCAGTAGAACTGCTCCAGCAAATTAGGAGAATTGCCCGGGTGGGGAGACTGGGGACGGGCCGGGGACGGGTCGGGGAGGGGCCCCTGAGCTGGGTCCCCCCTCCTCCCCCCTCCTCCCCCCCAATAATGGAATTGGGGCAGAATTCTGGGCCTGGGCACTTGCTTTCCCCCAATAATGGAATTTGAGCAGAATTCTGGGCCTCAGTCACTGCTGGAGTGCCTGCTGGCTGGCGTTCAAGTGGGGAGAGCTGAGCTGCTGCAAACGAATAGCCGCACTAGGGACCCCGGTCCCCACTCACTCACTCAATCTGGGCTGGGCTGGGCGATGCTGGGCTGGGCTGAAAGGGGGAATAATGAAGGGGGGCTGCCAGTTGGCAGCAGAGTTAATAATCGTTTGGGGCAGGGGAGAGTCCCAATCAAGGGGAGGGAGGGGGAGGGGGTGGACCCTAGCCTAGGCAGGAAATGGGTGGGGTGCATTATTTAGGGGTTTGGGAGGGGGGAGTGGTAATAATCACAATGATTTGGAGACGGAGGGTCAACCTGAGGCGGCCGATATATGTTCAAGGAGAAGGGGACAATTAGGGGATTAGCAAGGGGGTAAGGGGGTATGTTCAAGGAGAAGGGGACAATTGGGGGATTTGCAAGGGTGCAAGGGTGCAAGGGTGTAAGGAAGGGATTGAGGTATAATTTGAAAAAAAAAATGCCCGTTGCTAGCTACACTTAACCCCTGTGGACTTGAGGTCATTTTCCTATCAAAAAAACACTCAAAACTGTCATTTCTATAGTGTTCTTCCAAAAAAACAAAAAAAATTCTTTTCTTAGAATCTAACTCTAAGATCTTGAAACGCATTAATCTCATGGGTGACATTGTTTTAGCAACAATTTTTTTTGAAGAATTGTGAAAATTACATTAAAAAATGAATCCTGTAAAGTTTTTTTTTCAAGAAAATGCTCAAATTGCTTGAAATACAAGATTGTTCATAAATTTCACATTACTAATCCAAATGGAATGAATAAAAGCTTCATACATAGACAAAAAAAAATTATAATTTTTTAAAATTTAATTTCAAGTTTTTGTGGATTTATTTCTCTTAAAATTTGGGCTTTCTGTGGTATAACTTTTGCTCCTAAGCACCAATTGAAATAAAAAATTATATTTCCACAAAGCTTATGTGAGTTTTCTATATTATGAAAAAATCTCAAAAATTTCCACTAAAAATGGAGGTCATAGGAACTTGCCCAAAATCCATATGGTCCACCAATGGGACAATCGGCCTTTAGGGGTTAAGATAGAAGCACCCAAATGTAATACAAGTTGTTCTCTGACACCTATAAAAGAACCTAAATTCAAGTGCAAATGGACTCAAATTGGACAAGTGGGGTTCTAAGAAGTTGTCACTTTCATGAAGGCACGTCTTGCATTGTCTAATCACCTACTTGTGATCCAAGCATATGATGTGTTGCTTTTTGGTGTTTCTCTGCTCACTTTGCTGTTAATCTAGTGTTGACAATAGGTGCATCTATGTAGTTGTTTCCAAAAAAATTGTATATATATATATTCATACAAGCTCTGAAAATTATGAGATCAATTTTGTTGGTTTCCTCTCACTTAGTTCCTATCAAGTGCATGTCATTTTTCTCTCTATGCACCCTCAAGATCAGAGAGGTCCACAATAAATGTCACACTTGGGTGCTTCTACCTTACATTGAAAGAGTCTCAAGAAAATACAAGATTTATGAAGATTTGGAGCTTTGTAGGCAAAACAAAGCAGAGCCAAAGAGGAATTTAGATATGAGATCGTAATTATTTTGCAAGTTTTTGGGTGATTTGGATTTATTTTTACATTAGGTTTGCTAGCATGTCAGCCTAGGATCCTAAATCCACAAGCCTTGGAACCTATGTTATAGGCACTTCTATAGATATAGGATTTTCTTTATTGCATGTGACTATTTTATAGGTGACTATGTTATGTGCCGGAATATATATATATAATGTATTATGGCATGTGACTTAGTTACAAGCCACATTTAACTACTTTTGGACTTTTGAAAGTCCAAAATTAATAATGGTCATCGGGAGAAAAAAATGGGTAATCGGGAGATAATTCAAAACACCGGGAAATCTATGCAAAACATTGGGAGATTTGTAAAAACATCGGGAGATCTCTTGATGTTATAATTTGGAGATCTTTGGATGTAAAGTCCAAAATTCATTGAATAGTCCAAAAATAGTTAAATATGGAATTTACTTATAAAATATTTTTTCTTTGAAAAGGTGCCTCCAACTATGTTAAATTGCTTATTTTAACAACTATGGTTTAATTTTCACCTTGTAGAAGACAAGGCTATCATTGACACTGAGGTAGGAGGCTCTTAAAATGACCATTTAAGAGTTGATTGACTTTTGGAGGAAGGCAAGCTCCTTTGAAACAGTTTTCAATATAATTTTGAAGGAAGAAAAGTGGAATTGGCATCTCGCACATTCAAGTCGTTTATATTTTTTGGACCTTAGTTTGTGGAATTAGTTACAAATTTTTGATGTTACTTCATCAAAAGCAACCATCCTTTAAAATGTGCACAGTTGGTACATTGAAAAAAGCAAAATGTACCTTCGTATCATATTAGCTTTTACTGCCTGATCCGAGTTCAATCCTCCTACCTTATGTCATTTCTTGGGATTTGAAGAAGCCTACATGTAGTTTCTTCATGTAATTTTAGTTGGGTTCTTAAGTTTTGGTTCTTGGTGTGTCTTCTCCAGGGCTTGCCCTTGGCTTCCGCCGTTTGTTCTTGGTTTACTCTTGGAATAAACTCCGGGTTTCAAAAAAACAAAACAAAACTCTTCGCTTACCATGCCATGAACATAACATTCAATAGCAAGCATGGTCTCTACAGTGATGGTGTGGAATATTCCACACCCAACATCCTTTGCATCCTCCACATGTCCAATTAGCTATTGATGAAGGCTGTTGGGTGTGGCATATTCCACACCATCTACCCTAAGCCAAGGCAGGGCCAGAGCCTGCTACACTAATAATGGTATTTAGTGTTATGTTATTAATAGTATTACTTGAACTTTTACCACACGCACACCAAATTTCAAGTAGTTTGCATTTAGTGTTGTGTTGACCACTCCTTAATTCATATATTTAGGCTTATATTTTTTTTCATTGCAATTTGATGAAATAATATGTAACACTAAATGAGTTAAATAAAGGACTTCAAAGTTTATTTTAGCATAGAGATTCCATGATTGCCCGCAAACAAAAACTCTTCATAACTTTTGACTCGTTGATCAAAATGGAGTAATTCAAAGCTTCTCATGTACATATAGTTGTAGATAATCATTTTCGAATTTTTATTTCTGAAAAAAGTAATTTTTTCAGGCTTGCCTGGGCTACCCGCTGACCACTGAAAATCACATATCATGCAATAACTTTTTACCAGTGTAGTCAAATGTTATGAAAATTTTTGGACCTTAAAGCTACTCCTCGGACACATGTTGTGTAAAAATTTCAAAGAAAAATAATGAAAACTCTATTTGTAGTGAGCTGCCCAAAATTGCTATGTTGCCAAAAAACGCAGTTTGGTCCTTTAGGGGTTAAACTATTGTTCACGACCTCCCCTCTTCACACAAAATTTCAAGAACAAACATCTCCTATGTATAGTATAAAAGAACTCTCTATCATCCATCCATCCACCCATTATTTAGTCAATCTCCGCATCGTCTTTCTTGGATTGGGTTACTCAACACCATGAACTTAGCAAGACAATATATATCGTGCCCACGAAATGGGCCCTACAGGCTCGATTTATCGCAGAGGAAAACAAAGGAATCTTTTGTTTTTTGCACAATTTTTTTTTTGCAATTTCTGAATTCAGATTTGCAATCACAGACCCCAAATTAGTTGAGAGGGAAGAAGAGTATACCCTAGTGGCGGCTCAATATAGGGGGCTTTTATTTACTTTTACCCTTAGACATTATCTTGCAGGGCCCATTTCATGGGTACGATTTAATGTCCTACATGAACTTACATCCAATGTCCGGGAAGAACCGGCGTCTAGTTCAAAGTTAGCCGGTGGAATTGGGAAAAAACCCGCTTGCAATTAAAAAATATTGGCAAAAAACCGGTGAAAAATCTATATAATTTTTATTTTTAGTTAGAAATAGAGAAAATAACTGGACTCAATTCTTGAAAAAACAATTCAATTTGGAAATTGAAGGAAGGTAGCTGGTAAAACTCAAAAAACCCATAACATTTAGTAGCAGCACTACTAACTGCCTTCCCCCACGAAATAGTGTGGAATATTCCACACCTTATTAGTAGCTATGAGGCCACATTTCAAATTTGTTAGAATGTCAGCAAGAAAGAAACTCAGTTGAAACTAATGCACCCTAATAGAGGGCCATTAGTAATTTAGTTTGTTTTGCAAGTAGTTCTCTGGCACCAAAAAATAGTTGCTAAAGCATGATATGTGATTAGTGGTGTCAGGTTACCATGCATTCAAATTTGGCCCACTAGATTTGGATGGATGTTGCTGAATAAAGGAAAAGGCAGGTTGGCTGAAGACTACTGAATGTTATGCTGCCCGAACGCTGCTTACATCCATGGGTCGGAAGCTGAAAACACTAATTTCCTCTGTACATTAATTTTGGAAGCATGGACTCCTGCGTCAGTTTTTGCAGGGCAGGCAATCATCTGGAGCCAGCCAGACTCTTGTTGCAGCAGGGGCTGCAGGGCAGTGGTAGTACTAGTACCCTAGTACATGTGATTGTGTTATTGCCTTGCCGTGCATCCCTTCCTTTCCTTCAGTTTCCTTCCCATATGATAATGGAACTCAAGTATTGGGTTTCCCATCATCTAAGCTTAACATAAATTGAGTTTGTCCATCTCCCCCAAAACATGTCATGTCATGCACAACCCATTGTCAGGTGTCTCTCTGGCAAGGAGAATTGTTGATTGGTCAGCACCCCTGGACTCAATGGAGACTAAACTTCTTAACCCTTGAAGGACGGACTGGTGACCGTGGAAATCCCTCATTTTGATACCATAGGAATTAATGGTTTATAAAAATCCAAAAGAGTTTATTGGAAGTCAAATTACTATAGGAGATCTCCCCTTTTCACACAAAATTCTGAGGATGAACAGTTGCTATTTTGTCCTACACAGTTGATTCTTTGTCATCTACTGAACGTAGAACGTCTACTTCGACATTCAAGGGTTAAGGTATGTTCACACTTGGTGTTAGGGGTGATGCTTTGCAATGTAAATCTCGTCAAAAAGTAAGTTAGGTCTATATTGTGTGGGGCAGAGGGGCGTATTGCAGTTTTTTTTGGGAAGGGGGGGTGGCGCAAAATGATTTGGAGAACGACGCAAAATTAAATAAATGTGCCATGTGCCAGCAAGCAGTGGATTTTCTACCCTGGTTGTTGAATTAAAAGCAATATGGAAGTGACGGAGTTTTGTTGAGAAAGTGTCAACCAATTGAAAGCTTCATGGTAAGAAGATATTAACCCCTAAAGGACCATTGTCCCCTTGGGGGACAAAATGGGTTTTGGGCAGGTTCTTATGATCTTGATTTTTAGTGAAACTTTCTGAAATTTTCTCATGAGATAGAAAAACTTATTAGCTTCGTGGGAATATAATTTTTATTTGAATTGGTGCCCGGGAGCAAAAGTTATGCCATCTTAAACATAATTTTCACATCACCGGGCTAAAAAAGAAATCTACAAAATCTTGAAAATAAATTAAATTTCTTTTTTCTTATAGATCTTATTTTCGTCTCCATTTGAAGCTTTGATTCATTCCATTTGGATTAGTGAGGTGAAAGTTATGAACAATCTTGTTTTTGGGGTAGTTTGAGCATCTTTTTGAAAAAACAACTTAAAGGATTCATTTTTGAATGCAATTTTTACAATTTTTCAAAAAAAATTGCATGGCAAGGTAAAGTTTTCTTTCTAGAATTATCTCACCATTCGGATTATTGTATTTCAATCCCATTTTAGAGCTATTAATGATTTAGTTTTTCTTTCAATCTTGGATCTATTTCTACTTAACAATTTAAAAAAATTGGAAACCAAGCATTTTTTTTGAATTTTTTTTTCTAAGCTTTCACAACCAGTGCCCCATAGCCAACCGTAGACTGACTAATTTCCAACCAAGGTTAGAATGTTTTCTTTTCATCTTTTCAAGGTTGGGATTAAAAGTTCATGACACATGTCCCAACTTAGTGCGCAAGAAAGTAGGAAGCAATTAGTGGAAAAGTAATTTTTTGAGTGATCGGAATTGGAAGAGTCTAAAAATTGGCAATGGGTCCAGTGCACTTTTTGCCTTTGAAAATTCATAATAATTTCAATTCAAGTAATAAAACTACCAAAGTTTTTGCAATCCCTAGCATTTCTATCATTGCACCTCTAAAAATATTACTTTGTGTTGCACTAAATCAAATCATGTCTAGAATTGCTTAAGTGATCAGTTATGGGTGGTTCTACCTTATGTACTTAATATTTTACATATCATTTTTTTTTTCTGATCTTTGTTAGGTCACACTCTTGTACACCGACTTCCCAATGAATGATGCTACGCAACATACTTATAACTTTCTCTCCCTCTCCCTCTTTCTCTCTCACTTCCCACACACGACACATAAGCCGGGTACTGCTCTTGAGTCACCCTCGATCATCGCTGGATCTTTTCCCTTCCCGAGCAAAATTTCAGAAAGAAACAAATCCGGCTTCAATCTCTCTCAATCAAGAACGCCAGGTGGGGCGCGTGATGAGTCAGAGAGCGCCAAGTGCTGGATGGCCCGGCTTGTTTGCTTCCATCGATCGATCGATCTTCCGTTCCGTTGCAAACAAACATTCAACAGCCTCCTTCACAGCCTCATTCGATCAGTCTGGCCGGGCATTCAATGGAACGGAACGGCACGGAATCCGCACCCGGAGATATTCCCCAATACCCGCCTTTCTCTGGCAAGCGAGCTGATGAGGTGGCTGATCGATTCAATTCATTCATCACCTTACAAAAAGGAAGCATACCTTACCCTACCTTATTACCTTACATAATGAATGAGTCACGCACCACGTTACGACTCAAGAATTGGTATTGCGAAAATATCATGAACGTTCGACTACCTTCCTGTCGAGACTCAGTACTGCGCAGTTGGTGGAGATGTCAGGCGCCGCGCCGGGTGTGCAGGCAGGTGTGCAGGTGTGCAGGCAGGCGCGCAGTCGGTGCTCGTTGAGAGTAAGTTACGGTACCGACTGAGATATTCGGTGGCGGGGGTTCATCGATCAGGAGTCTCTCGCTCGCTCGATCATTCAGGGAAAAAAATGAATGAATGAATTCATGAATGGGACTGACCCGGCGCAGAAAAAAAAGGTAAGTTTATGACGTGCCTGCAATTCAGTTACCTGTTGCGGCTAGCTCGTTTAATTGTCAGACATACCTGTTTCTACTGTGGTGTTTATTGAATGCTGCTCTGCTCAGTCTCAGTCTCAGAGATGACTGACTGACCGAAACCAGCAAGGCGTAAGCTTTTCCATAACTTAAAAACTTCAGCTGCAGACACAGGGGTCTCATATGCAATTCCCAGTGTTCAAATTCCCGGTGAGTCTCACTTTTCCCGGTGTTTCCCAGTGTATACACACCGGGAAAAGTGAGACTCACCGGGAATTTGAAAACCGGGAACTGCATGTGAGACCCCTTGTGATTGAAGCTGGATTGAAAGACGGAGCCCGGTCAGGCAGGTGGTGTGTTGCGAGCGTCATCCAAGTGTTGGGAAATTGGAAGTTCTCACGCTTAATCATTGGAAGAGATGAAGGAACATTTGGTTTCTTTCCAGATCATTCAAAATATATCCAGAGAAATTATGATATTGCACAAATGAACATAATTTGTGCACATTCCTTTAGAAGATGCTAGCTGAAATGGGTCACTACTAATTATGGGTTGCTGATTAATTCGTGGTTATGCAGGATAGATTAGTGACGCAATCGCTCGAACGACAGGATGTATCTTAATGTAGATTAGCGAGTTTCTCACATTCTTGACCTTGCGAGAAGAACTGCTAATCAGTTGGTTTTGTTGAAGTTGTATGGAATGCGGACCAAGTCAGTGCCTACCGGCTTTCAGAAAGAGCAATGCTTAAGCTTAGTTCATGACTTCTCTTAACAAAATTGACATTGAAGCATATTCAGTTCATTATTAGTTTCCATCATGTTCATCAAGGTGTAAAGAGAACACTAGATTGCTGAAAGAAAGCCAGTGTTATAAGATAAAACCATATATGCTCTCCATATTCAACCTTTTGTCTCCTACTCAACATKGAGGTTATATGTGCACACTCTTAATGTGAAAGCTACAAATATAATACTTATCCAGCAATTTCCGATTCGGTAATTCATGTATAATGCAATAAAATCTTGCAAAATAATCACATTTTGGKCTAACTTGTAGAGAAACAAACTATTTGTCAAAATTTGGTACTCCGTATTATTTATTCCAAAAAAGAATGGGTGGACTCAAAGATTTGTTGCATGCCGGAGTAATTCCTCGCAAGAGAACGCTCCGAAAATTGGTAGACGATGTTGTATCAGCTATGTCAAATTCTGCTTAATATTTAGCTAATACAATTATAAAATTTTTGACACCTTGCAACAAGATAAAACATACAACAAACTAGGTCAAAAACATGACTAAGCAATCACATCTCAGTTCCGTAATTTCCAATAGGATTGTAGCTAGACCAAAGCATTAGTGACTATTTTTCCAACATTGAGCCCCATAAAGAATGCAACATTTAGCTCCATAAATGCTACCTTTCTAAATTTCAAAAGCAGAGTTTCACATTGACTACATTACCGAAGATGCCACTTGTTTCTTTGGAGTGCTTTGCAGGCCCGGAATGCACCGCTGATCTTTAATTGTGTGAAGTCAAGAACCCACTTATATTCGATTAAATAGTCTCCTCTATTCCACATAAATTAAGTTCATGTAAGGTAGACTTCTCTTAAAGCGACCATTTAAGAGATGATTTTGTTTTCAGGGAAGCTAAACTCCTTGAAACAGTTTTCAGTAAATTTTCATTGGAAAAAAAAAAGGAATTGGCACCTACCGCAAGTCATTTCATATTTTTCTGAGCTTCAAAGAATTAGTTACAAATTTTTGAAGTTGTAATGCAATGGGCACTAAAAGCGACCACCTCCTGAAATGTACACTGCTGGTACATTGAAGAAAACAAAATGTACCTCTGAATCATGATCGCTTTTAGAGCATGGGCGCTTTAAGAGCAGACTCCCTTAAATGTTAAATGTTAGCAAAGCTCTTTGAAGTGATCAGTGTTTGCAGCTCTAGAGTAAAGAGTTATTGTAGGTAATTGAGATTGGTATATGAAGCAAAATGTACAAGCTTGATAAAAAGAGTGGATTTCACTAATAAGTTGAGTTCAGCATTTCAAAAGCAAACTCCCAGACTTACAAGTCACAAATGATCATGGTTCTAAAGTTGCAGCCTTTAAATACACATGGTTCTAAACTGGTGCAATCTTGAGTGACATGATCAAATGGAAATACAGATTTTGACTTTATTTCATTGACCTATTTGTCTTTCATGCATTTGAACAAAAAGGTACAAGCCCAACACCATTCAAGCATGTTGGACATTTTCAATAAACTTGCKTTGTGATTACAAGCACGGCTGAATTTGATCGTGGACTTGTAATACGGATTGATCGAGTACTGTACTCATCAGTTGTATATCTTCACAACTAGGGCTTCATCCCCTGCATACTTTGTGATGATGAAGAAACCATGGATGTTCTACACTAAAAGGTGAAATTTGGTTGTCCCTCACTAATTTCTTGACATTAGACACCGTATTAATATTTGTTGTTACTGGACAAGAATGCACTATTTTTGAATTAGGTGTTGTTGTAATTCAGACTTATGAAACTCCATATGTACAAATGAAAATCTTTGTAGAAATATTTGCTGACTTTGATGGCTTGTAAAGTAACTTACTTGGGGTAAGGCAACCTAATTGTTACAGCAACCTAATTTCACAACCTAATTTCACTATTTAGTGTAGTTATTAGTAATTGCATTGCATGTTTTTCAAACCTCATCATTATTGGCCTTTTGGGTGCTAATAGATTTCACAATGACAATTAGCTTACACGCTCACAATCTCCTTCTGTTACTTGAATTGTCACTTTTACTGTGGTTGGGAAAAGAGATTCCAATGTCTCCAAGTTCCAATGGTCTTGATCTAATTTAGAGGTTACAATTGCCAACCATGCTCAATACCCAACTTGTAAGATGACTTTTCTTGGTGTATTAGTGTAGTACTGTAGTAAGCAAATGACCAACTTAGCCCAACAGACTCAATAGATCATTAGATCCATCCAGCGGCCCTCCAAATCATAGCAGTTGGGTACTAGCTAGGCCGGTGTTGGCAGACATGCCCAAGTAGGGTGGACCAAAAGGGCCAAGATCTGTCATGAGGTCCCAAGCGTGGGTCACCTAGGCAAAAGTACAGGCTACCTGCGGTATAGGGCGGGTCACTTGCGGTTGAGCCCGGGGTATATGTGGTCCAGGGTACTGTTATTTCCCTTCCAAATTTCCGACCTGCATGCTTGGATTTATCATCCATTTGGATTTTTTTCATTCATTTGAGAAGCCACTTGAAACGCACACCGTGGCACACTGCGGCACATTGCGTCTTCCCGTTGCACACTGAATGGTTTCTTTCTCTTTCTCTTTCTGCTTGTTGTTTGGTTCATCGTGTTGTTTTTCTGGAGTCAATCTAGGGTTTTGGTTGCAGATCTGTAACTCGTTTTAGATCATGCATCCTTGTGTCGGAGCAGTGTGCTGGAGTTTGCCCTTGAGAGGAAAGCGTTGAAGGACAATTGCGAACGCTTTAGGTCTTCCCTTCCGGTCACATATACTTGAGCAATGAGGTTAGTGTTAACTTCTTTCAGCTTCCTTTCGGTTACCAAAAAATGTAGTTTTAGAGCACTTCAGTCGGAAGAAATCGACGGTGATCTTCATGAGGTTACTAGGTTTCTCTACTGTCTCATGCATATAGGTAATAGCTTTCTTTCGATGAAGTTGGGAAAGGGCTCTTGTAAACCCTAGTGTTAATGGACATATGGATTGTTGGGAGTTTTTTTGTAGAATTGATCCTTAATAGCGTGCTGACACGAGTGATGCTGTCTGGCAAACCAGCTGGTCAGTGACGAAATCAACGATGCTGCTTGCACAACGCTTCAATCTATAAAACTCCTCGCATTGTACCTGTCCGGGGGAGCTAAGAAGGTATAACTCGGTTGACGCATTGTAGCATATTTAGTCACTTGGAGAAACTGATTTGTGTGAGAGTACGTGTATAGTTTGTGCGTCATGGAACGTGTCGTGTATCTCCAATGTCGGTTATCTGGGACAAGAACAAGAATCTGTTTTTTTTGGTGCTCATGAATTTCCATTTACAGGACTTCTTGCATTAACATGGCCAAATCAAATGTGGAGCTCACAACCGACTTGGTTGACTATGTACAAACTATGTTAAACGAAAGAACTCAATTCAAAAAAATTGCAGAGTCGTTGAATATCCATGATCCAAGACAACTGAAACAAATGATGACCAAAGCATTGGAATATAAATTTCGAGTACATCATTGTTTCACGACAGAAGAAATGTCCAATACCATTCAGGGTGCCCTTCCTGTTACAGAGCATGGAGCAAACTGGGGGATCCGACATGTGAGGGCAACACTTGCACGCTTGCGCATTAGGGCACCCAAAGAACGGTGGCAAAAGCCTTGCAAACTATATAAGGTACATTCAAAATTAAATTTGTTTTGTTGGATTAATTATCTACATTGATTGAAAAAATCTAATACAGTTTTTTTGTTATGTACAGAGGCACATTACAACAAACGTAGATGAGCGTTACCCATTGTTCGTCGACAATATAATGTCTCCATACCCATGGCCCTCTGGCATATGTAAGCTAAATTTTTCTCTTTTTATTTATTCTAACTTCATTTTAAAGCTTAGTAACAAAGCATCTTACTTTTCATTAGTTTAACACTTAAAACGTATGTTTTGTACAGCATATGATAAATTGACCATGTACGGGCTACGTATACATGGTTGCATTGACAGGGCTTCACATTACGTCCTGTATACAAAAGTTGCACCAAACAAGATTTAAGAAACTCTTTTCGAACCATTTTCTTCAACTATCCAAAAATTTGGTGTTCCTTTACGGGTGAGGTCTAATTTTGCTACAGAGCATGCTTTGATTCAGAGATATATGCTGGACGTACGGCCGGGGACACGAAATCCATTCCTCGTAGGTTCACCTGTGCATAATCAAAGGATAGAACACTGGTGGAGGCTATTGTGCGAGAAAGTAATTTGGTTTCACAAAAATGCTATTCAGGAAATGGTTGAATATTATTTTATTCTTGATGATCCATATCAAAGGGCTTCTTTTCAAGCTGTCTACATCCCCATTCTACAAGACATTGTAAATCAGTGGATTGGGGTTTGGAACCTCCTCCGTGTGCAGCTTATCAATGAGCAAGGAAGATTTCGTCCATCTCATGTGCCAGCAAGATATTTCCGGGAATATGAACGTCTTCATGGGTGAGTTTAAAAGTTCACGAACTCTCACTCAAAGTTCCATCCTATATCATCCTTGATTATTACTAATTATGTTGTACAATTGTGTTGTAATGCTTCAAAAGGTGGGCATCACATATTGAAGACTTGCATGCCCAAGATAATCAGGAGCATATTGGTACCCAAGATTTGGGTCCACGTGGTTTACGAACTTGGACTGCTCGTAGAAGTGCACCAAATCCCACTTTGTTTGACATTCCTGACTTGCCAGCAGACCTCCTTGTACTTCGGAATACGACATACGAAACAGCTAAGGTTGGGAAAGACGTACTGGAATGTTTTTATTTACACTACTTTATGTCCCATTATTGCTATATGTGTCAGGAGAGTGGCATTCCTATAGGTCAACTTGTTCCATTAGAGCATTCTAATGAAAGTATAGAAGCCTTTCAGTTACTGGTTATGACAATTAGCAGATGAGGGGCTGAGGATTGACAGCCTTGTACACAGACCCTACAAGGCTGTGCTTTTGCATTAGCAGAAAGATCTCCCGGAAGATCCTTGTAATGCAATTGCTTGTTTCATGCAATGTCATATGGTTAGATTAACCCCTAAATGTCACTTCTGTCTAGTTTTGACAGTTTTACAAAGATGCATTATAAAATGCAACTAAGGGATATTTGAAACTTCATGTATGAATAAAAGTTGTACATTATGAATTTTAGATTCTATCCATGCGGTCTACCCGTGATCTATGATAAATGTAATCGATCATATTCTGAAAAATACATCTCATATGGGACCGAATTTTATAACATCGGAATCTATGAAGAAAATTGTCTGTGTTGGTCTAAGAAAAAATAAATTTGAATTAAAAGAATTTTAAGTTGAACTTACTCAAAACTGGCAAAGAAAACATGACTTCAATTTGGGCTTTTTGGACCTCTTGAGGTTAAAATATCATCAAAATATATAATTACTTGTGATAAACTTATTATATCATCAAAATATACAATTACTTGTGATAAACTTAAAATATCATCCAATTATATTAAAATAACCCTCAAGCAGTTCTGAGTAGGTTCTGAGTAGGGTGTTCAAGTGACCAACCTTCTTTTGAGACAATTTGATGTTGAAATGTTCTCACTCCAACAGGATGCTCTCCTACATCTTAATAAACAACAATTCACAGTTTTAGTATTGTACCAATTCAGTTGTCTGATGCTTTAGCTTGTGCATTTTTTTAATCTTTTGGATCCAAAGACAACATCCATTGAAAATTCCATCCAAGACGACATCTCAACTTTTCATTACGATATACTGAATACATAAAAAAAATGATCACAGATCATTTTATAAGGAATTTGAATTATACCTCATAGTTATCGCAGAGAGGCGGATTGAAGTTAAACTTCATGTGCTCACATAATTGATTCACAAGCAAAAGAGTACTATCTCAGTATAAAAGGCAACTAGTAGAAACGAGAATTTTATTTTATTTCTTTTATTAAACACTAAAAGAACAAATCATAACATAATGGCAGTGAGAACGCAATACGCACCTGGAACCAGTAGTTCTCAGTCTCTCCGTTGTCTGTTTTTGAAAGCTTTGATCGGAGTGACATGATTGAAACTGTGTTTCTTCCCGTTGGTAGTGGCTATTGAATCTAATCAATATTTGGGTAGTCACATGTATTGTAAGAGGAAGAGTGACAACTGACAACCGCTTTCTATAATGAATTGCAAGAGTTGGATTCATGATTCCCATCATCTATATCACAAAAGAAAACTTTGCAACGAAATCACAAGCAAGTACCGATTAAAAGTGTACAAAGCGGGCAGGAGTTTCTTCGCATATGATA
Organism: Pleurozium schreberi; assembly: GCA_006891605.1. Taxonomy (NCBI): domain Eukaryota; kingdom Viridiplantae; phylum Streptophyta; class Bryopsida; order Hypnales; family Hylocomiaceae; genus Pleurozium; species Pleurozium schreberi. The sequence goes on along the minus strand of VACF01002102.1, from coordinate 4,782 downwards.
TTCAGATTACAAAATGGGTAGTTTCTCCAGTAACTTGGCCCAATTGATAGTCAGGTCCCCGTTCTAGGTCTCGCAGCTAAGAACCCTTGGGAGCACCGCCGTACAAACATTGCATTTTTAACAGAAATAGTTGGCATGAAATTCTTAAGTCGACAACTAATTAATCCAGCATGCATGACATGCAAATTCAAAAAAAATMCCAAGTACATTCAATTTGTGGACCATCAACGTAGTTACCCTCATTAAAACAAAAATATACAAATAGCATACCGTGCTAGAGATTCTTGAAGACTTCACAAACTTCACACATTTGTCCTCTATCTCTGTGGCCAGCTCACGTGTGGGAGCCAATACAAGGATCGTAGGCCCTTAATGTGCATTGTTCTTCTAAGTTTGCAAATGAAGAATGCTCGGCACTAGATAACCCAAAGTCTTCCCAGATCCTGTCTTTGCAACTGCAACAACATCTTGCTTTTGCAAAACTATTGGTCATGATTGTGTTTGAATGGGCGTTGAAGCAGAAAATCCAGCCCCTCGAAGCTGCGATTCATTAGATGCATGAAAATGTTCAAACCAACTCTACTACTCAGCAAATCAAAGCATTGCAGACAAAAGTATAGGAGAACATTCAGCCGGCCACACGACCTCTAGAGCAGTAAAAAGCTACGCAAAGAGAATAATTCTATAATCGCTGGCAACTACCCCAAAGACATAGTGGAAGCAGTATATAATTTGCCTGCTTGCATTGACAAGCATCCGGGTAAAGCCATTCAGAGGCGTCGGAATTCACAGGCTCAGCAAACCTAATGAATCTCTTGTTGAAGCATGGCTGAATTTGCACAACAAGTGAAGAGAATGATGAACATTAAGTTACTCTCACATACCGATAGACCAATGAAATGAGCAACTGGTGAATACCTTAGCGATTTATTGAAGAAGTGCTATCTACGCCTCTGTATCTCCCAAGGAACTTAATATGAGCTCCAAAGGCTGAAAACGTGACAAAAAAAGATGCGTCGGGACTCCCTGGAAAGTTGTTCAATGGTGGATGCGGTGATGGCAAGCGGGATCAAAATTGACAAGCAATGGCAAGCAAGAGCAGCCATTAAAACTCAAACGCAAATAGAGGTAGAGGGCCCTCAATGATTGTTTTGGCAATTAGCACACTTCTCAAAAAACTTAAACAATGGAGAAAACCAAATGGGTAATAAAAAAGATGTACTGATAGGATATAAACTAGTTTTTTCGACTTCTTCCGACTGAAGTGCTCTGAAACTTGATTCTTTGGTAACCGAAAGGAAACTGAAAGAAGGTAACACTAACCTCATTGCTGGAGTACACATGACTAGGAGGGAAGATCTCAAAGCGCTCGCAATCGTCCTTCAACGAGTTATAGATCTGCAACCAAAACCCTAGATCGACTCCAGAAAAACAACATGATGAACCAAACAACAAGCAAAAAGAGAAAGCGGAAGAAACCATTCAGTGTGCAACAGGAAGACGCAGTGTGCCGCGGTGTGCGTTTCAAGCGGCTTCTAGAATGAATGAAAAAAAACTGAATGGATGATAAATCCGAGCGGGCATGTCAAAAATTTGGAAGGGAAACAACAGTGCCTTGGACCACAGGTACCTCGGACTCCACCGCGAGTGACCCGCCCTATACCGCAGGTAGCCTATACTTTTGCCTGGGTGACCCGCACTTGGGACCCCATGACAGATCATGACCCTTTTGGTCCACCCTACCCAACTACCAACCCTGCCAGTATTGATAGGTAGCCTTGCCTACCTGCCCTACTAGCCCGACAGTGCCAACACTAGCCCGAGTACCAAAACTTGGGTACTAACTAGAAGGGCCAGCAGAGGGAGCATCTAGGCTAGCATGGGCCTAAAATCAAAGTCCATGGTTGATTTTTGTTCAAAATAAGGGTAATTTGAAAAGAWAAAAAAGGATGTAAGTTGCTAAATTATTGCCAAAAAGGGTAGATTGGAGGGAAGGAAAGTAAATTAGAGGGAAAGAAAGTAGATTAGAAGACAAGAAGGTAGATTAGGAGGAAGGTAGCATAGAAAAGAAGATGGATATAATAATAAAAAAAATGCAATAGAATAGTGATAAAATAGGTAGCACATAATCCTCAAGGCTTTCTCTACTTGGTAGTCCAGGGTTGTCATACCGGGCGGACGTCCGGTTCGCCCGTCCGGTAGAGGTCTCGCCCGTCCGATATGGTCAACAGTAAGTTGACTTTTATTAGTAAAAAAAATTGGTGATGTGGCTGTAACTGTGATGCCACCTGGCTGCCAAGTAGGATAGAGGGCGCGGACACCAGAGCTAGGGAGTGGACGGCAGCGAGGGCGCGGACGACTGCTTGCTTGGGCGCGGACATTAGCAGTGGGGGGCGCGGACGAGGTCGGGGCGCGGACGGGTTTCAGTCGGGGCGCAGACAACTTTCAGCCATCACGCGGACGAGTGTCAGTTGGGGTGTGGACGGATTTCTGTCGAGGTGCGGACGGATGTAGTGAGGGTGTGAATGTCAAAGTAAAGGAAAGGGAACCTTCCTGGCTTGCTCCATGGACTCATATTCTTTTAGTTTGAAGGGGAATGATTTTAATTGTAAACCCCATTAATCCCTAAAGCCTCGAGGCCATTTTTCGTTGTCAAGAAACACTGGAAACTGTCATTTTTGTTGCATTGATCCAAGAAACCTAAAAAAAAATATTCCCTAAAATCTGACCGTAGGATCGGGTACTTCACTTGTTTTAGATCATGTGGTGAAATTTTCATGAATTTTGACCGTATAGATTGGAAGAAATGAGCATTCAAAGTAGAAAAACAAAGCTTATTCAAACACTACCTTGCATTTGCTCCCCTAGAAAGTTTTGATTCATTTTATTTGGATTTGTTACGAGAAAGTTATTATTTTTCGGGCTTTTAGAGCATCTTTTCTAGAAAACATAGCTTGTAGCATTCATTTAAGAATGCAAATTTTACAATTTCTTTAAGAAAAAGGATGCCATTTGGTTTTGATTTTCTGCTAGAAAAATCTCAACATTAGGATTTAGACATTTTAATTCCATATATCAAGTACTCATATTATTAATTTTCCNCTATTTCCATTTAACAATTTCTGGAATAATGAAATTCAATTCATTCTCCCTTAAGAAGCAATAAAGAGGCCTTCCTTCAATTCAACCATGCTTTTGCGCATTGTAGGCCCCCCAAAACAAATATTTTAGAACTGAAAGCAATACCTTCTAGGAAGAGGGGACTCATGTTCACGTGAACCACATTTGGTTAGAGTTTAGCGGTATATTCAAATTTCTGAGGGTACAGGGTTAGTACCACGGGGCCCGGGTTCGATGAAAGCATTTCTTCCACGTTGTGAATTTCAAAGTAAAGGAAGGGGGGGCTTTAGGGGCTTTCTCACAGCCTCGCTCAAAACCTTTTTCTACCGGGAGCTTGGTCAATTAAAACAGTTTGGAATTCGTGGGATAAAGAATCCATATTCTCCGAATCAATTACTACAATAGAATACAATGTTCACATAATGATATGAGGTATTTGTATTGTTCTGAGTATTAAAATCCTCCATTCACACAATGATGCAAAATCTTTAGATTTTTCAATTTCGTTATGATTTATTTTGTACAGGTCATATGACTTCCTTCCAATTCATTTTCATATTGARGAGCATTATTTTTTCCAAAGGCATTCATTTCTGCATCTACGGTCTACGGTCTACGGTCTTACGTTCTTCCAACATTTCTACTTTTGAGTAGGCCACAGCACCTACCACATGCCCATGCTCTTTTGCATTCCAAACGGGTTGCTTTATCAACATTCTTAAATTCACATAAGTCATACAAGTGATACAACTACCATAATGTCCTAAATGATGGAATAAACACCAAATGGCATATTCAAAAATGTTCAACATATGTCCGTGTCATCATAATTATATGGAATGTGTTATAAACTAAGAACTACTAAATATACATGCTTCATGCACTTCTAACAACAAAGTGTGGTCTTCCTATAAAATTGCCACATACTAAATTCCCAAAAATAGAGACAGTCACCTATGTACGATAACAACAATCAGGCATAGTCCAAGAGTGAGGTGCCTTCCTCAAAGTGTCTAGCACGTCGGGCACAGACGCCCTATTGCCTACATCTACTTTCTGGAGGCTCAGCAACTTAATCCTCAAATTTTGATACTGCTATGGTCTTTTGGTCGTAAAATACTTGGAATCCCATTCTTTGTTCCAAATTTGATATGCTATCCATCCCGTTGCATATGCATCAGCAGCCATGGAGTACAACTTCTTCTTTTGCATGACTTCAAGTGAGGTCTCCGATCCCTTCTCTCCGTACACGTAGAATAACTCAGGGGCTGCATGTTTCCGTTCATTTTTCATACGTTCGAGCTCCTCCATGGTTCGATAACCATACCTTGATGGCTCTTTTTCAACAACTCAGGCAGAAAGCCCCCAATCGCAAATCCCTATGTACATCGTGTTCTCTTTCCAGTCATCAAAATGGAGCAAAACGTTGGATGGAGTAATGTCATTGTGTAAATACTGAGCTTCATGACATTTTTCCACGGTGACAAGCAATGAGAGAGCCAAGTTCATGCGATTTCTTCGATATGTTGCAACCCAACCCAGTTCTTCCTGTGTCAAACACGTATCGTGTTGTCTTGTGATTTGGTCTACGTCCAATGCTTCGCTCACTTTTGAATTGCATTTGACCCAGAAAGAAATTAATGAACCTCCATTCCACCATAG